>PISW01004750.1:0-154564 GCA_004023785.1 Mungos mungo
AGAGGAAGGGGGAAAGAGAGCGGGGATGAGTGAGGGACACGGATCAAGGGAGACTACTGAATACTGGAGACGAACCATGGACTGAGGGGGGAGGGGGAGGGAGGGGAAGGGAGGGAGGGGATGGTCATGGTGGGGGGCACTTGTGGGGAGAAGCACGTGATGTTATATGGAAACTAATTTGACAATAAACTATTATAAAAAAAAAAGAAGATGTGGTATATATATACAACTGAGTATTACATGGCAATGAGAAAGAATGAAATCTGGCCATTTGTAGCAAAGTGGATGGACCTCGAGGGTGTCATGTTAAGTGACATAAGTCAGGCAGAGAAGGACAGATACCATATGTTTGCACTCACAGGTCTAACAGGAAAAACCTAATGGAGGACCATGGGGAGGGGAAGGGGGAAAGAGAGTTGGGGAGAGAGAGGGATGAAAAACCTGAGAGACTACTGAATACTGAAAATGAACTGAGGGCTGGAGGGGGAGGGGGAGGGGGAAGGGAGGTGGCAGTAATGGAGGAGGGCACTTGTGGGGAAGAGCACTGGGTGTTGAATGGAAACCAATTTGACAATAAACTATTTAAAAAATTTCAATTTAAAAAAAATAATAAAAATTAAAAAAATAAAAAATCATAATATGTATTCTACTGTGAGGATGATTTTTTTAAACGTTTAGTTTTTGAGAGAGAGAGACAGAGCATGAGCATGAGCATGAGCATTTTTGAGAGAGAGACAGAGAATCTGACATAGGCTCCAGGCTCTACGCTGTCAGCACAGAGCCCGACTCAGAGCTTAAACACACAAACTGTGAGATCATGACCTGAGCTGAAGGTGGATGCTCAGCTGACTGAGCCACCCAGGTGACCCACGATGGTTTTTATCTTAATAGAAATCAATGATCCAAAGGTAGAGTCAACAACAATCCCTTGAAAACCACTGCTTCTTGAACACAGGCTGACACATTTATTTTCCTTTTTTTAAATGTTTTATTTATTTATTTTGAGAGAGAGAGAGAGAGAGAGAGACAGCGTGTGTCTGTGTAAATACAAGCAGGGGAGGGGCAGAGAGAGAGGCAGAGACGGAATCCCAAGCAAGTTCCACACCGTTAGCACAAAGCCTACATGAGGCTCGACCTTACGAACCGTGAGACCATGATCTGAGCTGAAATCAGGAGTCAGATGCTGAATGGACTGGGCCACCTGGGCACCCCTGGGCTGACAATTTTCTGAAGCTCTGGGGTAAAGAAGTGCTTTGTCTCCCTGCACGCCCCATCCAGGAGGGCATGTGGGGGTCTTATCCCTGCAGATGCTCTAGCAAAGGGGGGTGGATTCGAGGAAGAAAACCAGTATTTGAAGCAAACAGAGCATCTTCTCTTTGCTGTGTATCTGCTGCAGAGGTGAACAGAGGCGGGGCCCGGGGGCAGAACGAGGGTGGGGAGAAGGTTGTACACGTAGGGGAAGGACACACAACCATACTGCTCCCTTCTACTCACACAGAGGTGGTGGGGAACATGCAGACATCATGGCTGGCATCCACCGAAACACCGCAGGCCCAGTTGGGGTGGGAAAGTCAAATCGTAGAGCACAGTCTAAAAGATGAGGAGATAGGACAACACCAAATAGATTACTTGGTTCTCACTCTTCATGATTTAGGCACCTGGTCCACTATACTTTAATTATTAAAGATGACAGGAACTCTGAAATGTTGAGAAATTTGGGGACCCAGAGAGGCTAACACTTAGATGCCACCCAATGTGGCAGCCAATCTTCTTGGCCAGTCCACGTGCTAGGTATTGTTATCTTAGTATCTCTGACTTTTAAATAAAATGAGACACCAAGGGGAAATATCTTATCCAGGGTCTTTCTGCTGGATGACAGAATTTAAACACAGACTTATCAAGTGTGCGTGTTAACCAGCAGTGGCCCCTCAGAGAACAAGACAATTTCAGTAAGAGAGTACATGTGGGGTACAGAGATATAGTCTATAAAAAATATATTCAAAATTATAATCACATATTTGTACCACAAAACAAAGTAAATATCCTTTGTTTTTCAAAGCAAGGTAAGGAAGTAAATTTTGCCAAAACATTATGTGCCAGTGGGATATAGAGTTTTAAATTATGTTAAATAATCCATTTATCACATAGCTTTAAAAATTTTGTTTGCATGTGAACTCTTTGAGGACAAAAACTCAGCTATATTCATTTTTATGTCCCTAGTGCCTTCCCCTCTGGATCAAAACCTTAAACATGACATACATTTATACCTCACACTACAAAATATTAAGAACTCCTTTCAGTGTGAAGCAATCTGTTGCAATAAAACTAATGTTAGTTTTGTCTTTAAGGTGTGATCTTGACTTTTGGTAATATATCCCAAACCTTTTGAAAACTCTCATTATATCTTGACACAACGTTTTCCATCTGCTTAAAAAGGAGATATTAACAATATATAAATCACAGTTGCATTAGTGAAGACTTTTGGGTGGGTTACGAGGTTCAAAACCCAATTGGAATACCACGAAAATAGAGGAGATGCACCGGCTTGCTCAACCAAACTGAGGGAAGAGCAGTATCCTGGATAGGATCAGGGACAAGTGGATCGAGGACGCCAATATCACCAGATCCTGTTCGCCATCTCTCATTCCTAGTTCTTTTTCCAGGGGAGCCCCATTCCTTGCAATAACTTCATTACTTTATTGGAAAAGTCAATGTTAGCAGGTCACACACCTCGTATCTCAAAGCTTTGTCTTGTCTCAAAGCAGCCAAGTCTGCTTCTCCCACCTCACCTTCCTCAATTCAGAAAGGTCAGGGAAGGGGACTGATGTGCTTGGCTTTGGTTCAAACTCTTCTCAGATGAATCAACTTTTATGGAGTCATCTTAGATACTTTGCGACTAACTTAAGATTTTTCATGTTAGGTGAGGGTAGAGAAGAAAGGAGGGAGGAGCGGGACAGAGAGAGACGCTAATGACAGTTTCCCTGCCATTGCATTGACTACGGGACACCCTAAAGGGAGAGTGCAGGAGCCCTCAATCTCCTCTCCCCAGTGCCTCCCTGTGTCTGTGTATCTCTCCAAGTTGAGTTTCTACCATATAACATCATTTATTTTAAGATCATGATCCCCAAACACAAGCCAACTAGCTCATTTAAGAGCCCCTTGAACAAGCAGCTGTCTTTTCCGATCCTAGAGCCAAACTTGGCTATGTTGACTTTAGTGAGAAGTGCTGTGCTGCTGTCCAACTTGGCATATGGATGTGTCTATCTGAACTATTTTTTACGGACATTCCGAAGGAATTTCAAGGATACCTTACACTCTGCTTTTCCCTCTAAGTGGTCTTTAAAGCTTATTCCCTTTGAAATCTATACAGACGGGAAATAAGTGAGTGGTTTTCTGCCTGGGTTGTCTGGGTGTGAGGGTAGAAACGACATTACCTAAAAGACATGAAATTCCTTTGTGAGCTAATGACTATGTTAAATAAATCATCTGGTGATGGTCGCATATATTTATAAATATGCTAGAAACAATCTAATTGTACAATTTAAGGATTTGAATTGTATGGTATGTTGATTAGTTCTCAATAAAACTGTTAAAAGAAACCTTATCTCCATCATTAAATTAGGTGGCATTTTAATGCAGACGGATGGAGCCAAATGTTCAATGAAGCCTTTCCTACCTAAAGACAAACAAAGGTTTCTAGGAATAGAAAGATACTGAGTCCAGCGTCTCCTGTTCCAGGTCGCTCTAGACTCCTTCTCTCCGTGACTCTTCTACAAGGCACGCATTCTAGAGTGAAAGTCACAAGAGGATAAGTAGGAAAGAAGAAATGAGGGAAAGAGTGCTGGTATGACTGTTTGAACCCCGTGGGCATGCGGAAGTGGGCACGGCATGAGCAAAGAAGTCAAAGAAAATGCTGTGGTGCACGTAGGGCAAGCCGTCACATCTACCAGGTGCCAGGGGACAACAGTCTGCCTGGGTGCAGAGCAGGACGGGGGAGGGGAGATGAAAGGGATCACGCTAAAGAACAGAAAATAGTAGAATGTGGATATGAATTGCAACCATAGAGCTGGGGAGAATTTACAGGCTAAATCAGGCAAGAACATACAGTCATATATTCTTGAAGAGGGTTTTTCGGAGGGAAGGCTTATGCACACCCTATTCCAGTCAGGAGAGGAGGTCTCACAGAGGGGTGAGCAGAGAGACCAAGACAGCCAACACTCACTTGGCTGGCTGGGAATTTGTAGCTGCCATCATTACACTATGCCCAAGAGTCATGGCACATCTTGCTTATGAAAGGGCATCAGAAGAGGCCACTAGACCATCAGAGACTTAAGGAAATATCAGGATATTCTGAAATAAATAAATAATCATACATGGGCATACACAATGTAGAGGTTTTGTGAATTCTGGGGCTTGCATATTCTCTGCTTTCATGTCACACCAAGATGATCAGAAAGCTTCAATCAATTGCTTTCCCTAAAGTGCATGCACACTTGTAGTTAGATAGTATTGTGGACAAATCCAAATGGCTGCTGTGGCTGAATGATGAAGACAAACAGAATTTTCAAACCTAAGTCACAAGGAAGCCCAGAGTCAAGGCAGAGGTAGATTCATTGCATTCATGGCCTCAGTACATCACCCCTCCCTCTTTCCATTCTCTCGGCCATTTATCTTTAAGGTTCTCACGAAAGAGTTGAATCTCTTTCCAAACTCTGTGACTCTTGGTGGTCATATGACTCGCTGTGGCCAATATAATGCAGTGGCAGTGACCATGCACTGGTACACATTTGGGCCATGAGGACTTTGCCTTTCCTCACGCTTGGTCTTATGGAAGAAGCTTAGGGTCACCAGCTAGTGGTGAGAGACACATAGGACTGAGTCAGATTTCACAGTCATCCCAGATGAGGCTGTCCTAGATTAGTTAACACCCAGCTGATTACCAGACATATGGCTGAGCCTAGTCAGGATCAAGAGAACCCTCCAGAAGAGCCCGGTCAACATCTCGGATCCAGACTCCTGAGCTCAACAAATGTTCATGGTGTTAATAAACGAGGAGTTGCTATTATTTGTAATGAAGAATTATGGCAGAAGGGGTAACTAACAAAGAAACTAATGTGTGTGAATATCTGTTTATCTCTGGTGCCTTGCTTGGTATCTACACTAATAGTAACATAAAATATGAATATCATTATCTCCATATATTACTGAGTAATGTCACAGAAGATAAGTAATGTTTTCTAGGTCACTTAGCCAGAGATTACAATTGGGTGCCAATCCCAGGTAATGAGACTACAAATGCATGGCTTGTGTTTTTTCTTACATATTTATGTTATACTTTACTAATTCTTTTGCTCTGTAAAATGAGACAGGAGTCATCTGAGAGCAAACAGGGCTGAAATGTTGGCAGTCTGTGTATGTCTTAGGACTAAATGTAGGCTCCTCAGTGATTTGATAAATCATAAAACCAGTAACTTAGTGTAAGTGAAATAAAATATGGAGAGTTGGAGAGCTAGTGGCCACAGTCTTTGTGACCTAATTGGGTGTTGCCAATTTTAAGCTCCAGTCGATCACGACCTGCCCAGCAATGGGGTCCCATAATCAAAGGTGACCCAGATACTTCACACACACGCCGCACTGAGTCTTAACAGACCTTGACTAGAGTCCAGGTTCTGCTGCCAGAGAACTGGGCCAATGTCAGCAATGAGTCCACCTGGGATCCTGTATCAACCCTGAGCGAACTCTGTATTAAAACACAAGTGTAACTTAGAATTCATCTGAAGTCAACAGAATCTTTCATATTACCGATTAGAAGACACTGAACAATGAGTTGACATCTAGCTCCATTTGCTTTCTGAGCACACCCACTAAAACACCGGTCACCTCATCCCCTATTTTCACCGATGGACTTCAGCACATCAGCAACAAGTACCTTGTCCCCATCGGCGATGATGGACAGAAGACGCAAGTGACCTGGAAACCACAAGGGGTTTCATTCCTTTGATCTGTAACAGGCTGTTTAATGCTTTTATGGGCCGTCTGCTGCCTTGCCATTGCCTGGTGTGGTCCTTTCTACCTCCATCTCAGGCTGGGCAGGACAGGCTCCGGCAGGACTGTGTGGCCTTCCTTCTGAGGCTGATTATTTCTTCAGCGTTAGGCCATAAACCTTAACCCTTCCTTTCTGACATGATGTCAACTACCTGTCTAGAAAAGAATGTTCAAGATTCCCATAGTAAATAATAAATCAAAGTAGTGTAACTCTCAAATAGAAGTCTGTTGTGTGGGATTTTTTTTTTCCTCTCGGCATCATGGAGTATCAGAGAGGGAAGGGAATTGGGAGACAAGCTTGTTCAACAATTTCTGTGGAGACGAATCTGGGAGCTGGAAAGGGAAGAGGCGCCCCCACTCACGGGGCTGGGAGGACACTGGGAAGAGTGGACACAACTCGCCTGACTATGATGTTAGTTTCCTCCTCTGCAATATGCCACCTTCTTACCCTCGACTAATATTTCTTGGTTCAATATCTGTGAGCTTTCACTTGTGAATGAGCCTACTTGAGCTGCTACCACAGACCAGGGGGCTTATGCAGCAGACATTTATTTTCTCACGTCTCCAGAGCTGGGAGTCCCAGATCGAAATGCTCTCACAGTCGGGTTCGGGTCTGAGGGCCTTCTTCCTATCTTTTCCTCTCTGTCCTTCCATGGCAGACAAGGAGAGATCTGGTGTCCCGTCCTTCCTTATAAGGACAATCATCCAATCACGAGGGATCCTTCACCAGCTCATGGAACACTGGTCACTTCTCAACATCTGCCTCCAAATACCATCCCAATGAGGTTAAGGCTTCAATATATGAATCTGGGGGGACCCAGACCTTCAAACCATAACAACCTGTTTGTAATAGTTCGAAGTCATTCAATAGTGATCAAAAAACAACCTGTCATCTCTTCATACCATCCCTCTTAAACAGCTCTACTGGAGACAAATAATCTAGGATGTACATAGCATATGTGCATTGGTGTAAATGCCCCCACTTTAGTTTCCACTGGCCAAGTGACCTCTCCTGCCATAGTGAGAAGATGTTATTGAGAGTCCCAAAGCATGAGAGAGCTTATTGTAGTCTAGGGTCTAGACCATTAAATTACTTATTTAATATTTTATGGCCTTAACAAATAAGTATTTTCTTCTCTTGCAACATGGCTGGAGAAACACTACTGGAAAGTAATTTATGTTTATGTTTTACCCATGAACACACTGGCTGAAAAGTCAGGTGAGTGGAATGGAGATGCAGGTGTGCCAAGAACGCTTTCACCTGGACAGCCAGCCAGGCCCTGCTCTGACATTGGTCCTAGATGTTTCCACCTGTCCTGGGAGACCTGTGGCAGTAGCTGTGTAGACACTCAAAGGAGATGTGGGGAAAGAGGGAGACGTGGAGCCTCTGGTCGCCTTACAGAGCAAACCAACTACCTCTCCAGGAAAAAGCACTCACCACGGTTCAGAGACTCCTCCCAGATAAAACCTCAAAGAACATGGACTCCTAATCAAGAATCCCTAAATATATGTAGAAAAAGAAGGTCATCAGAAAAGAGAAATAACACAATTCATGCTGCAAAAATAGATATCAGAACTGTCATATGCAGAGTATAAAATAATTGGTTAAGAAAATTGTTTTGGAAAACTGAAAAAATCACATGAAACTAGCAAGAATTATGCAAAAGATTTCAAGAAGGAACCAAACAGAATCTGAAAATATATAATAATTGGCATTCAATATAAATAAGAAAGTTGAACATGAGATTAGACCCAACTGAAAAGGGAATTAGCAAACAGAAAGATAGATTTGAAGAAATGGATCAAAAGAAATTGCAAAAAATGGTAAAATGAGAATTACAGCAAAAAAAAAAAAACAGATCAAATGAGATTGAGATTACAGAGGGAAAATCAAAATTAGATCTTGTAAGAGCAATAGAGGGAGAGAAGGTCCAGAATGAGCAAAAGGAAACACTGAGAGAGAAACCGGTTATTTTAAGATCTGATGAAAGACACCAGTCTTCAGAGTTAACACACGCAACATATTCTCCCAAAAATTTTCAAAAATTATAGCGATATCGTAGGACATCTGGGCCAAAAGGAAGTTATTAAAGTAAGCTGACATTAAAATATAGAGTATCAGCAAAGGAATTACATTACATTGAATTTATATATTATATTTCAGTTATCCTGAAAACTGACCTCTTAGTCCCAAAAATTAAAGCCTGAAAGCTTATTCAGCCAGTTTAGAGAAGAGTTTACCATTTCTTTAAAAAGTTAAACGCAATACCCAGTATATACTAGAAATTCCCCAACAGAATTAGAAACACATGGTCTCCACAAAGACTATACACAAAAGTGCAAAGCAGCTTTGCTTGAAATAGTCACACTGGAGTAACCCAAATGTCCATAAACAGCCAGATCGATAAATAAAAAGTAATATATATATGTAATATGCATATTACATAATAGTACTATATATATATTACATAGTATATACATACATTTACATAGTATATGTGTATATATATATATATATACATATTACAAAGGACACACATATTACCTAAATGCAATGGCACCTCACAGACTTTAATGTGTATTTCTTCAATGACTGTCGACCTTGAGTCCCTCCTCATGCGCTTCTTTGCCATTAGTACATCTTCTCTGGTGAAGTTTCTGAACAAGCACATAGGCAGAAAAATAGATGTATATACTATGTAATATACATATTACATAGTAATACTATATATATTATATAGTATATACATGCATTTACACAGTGTGTATATATATGTGTATATTGCACACACATATTACATAGAACACACATATTACCTATAACATAGAATGCTATTCAGGAAAAATATATGTGTGTATATATATGTAATATATATATTACACAGTAGTACTATATATATCACATAGTATGTATATACATTTACATAGTCTATATACATATTACATAGAGATTACATATTACATAGAATGCTATTCAGGAAAAAAATAAAGTCATGATGCATCTATGGACATGGATAAACCTTTAAATTATTACGCTAAGTGAAAGAAGTCAGGCCAAAAAAAATTACATTAATTTGATATTCTAGATATATGCAAACTAATCTATCGTGACAGCAGATAGGGTCAGTGGTCTCCTGCAGGTGGGTTGGAGTAAGGTGTAGGCTGGAAAGAGGCAAAAGAAGTATCTGGGGTACGATGGAAGAATTCAACTGTGGAAATCTGGATCATGCTGCTGATTTAAAAATGCACGGGGATGACAAATCTCATCATATTTCATGTTTTGAATATCATGCTTCAATAAATTTGTATAAAATGACCCACCTACCTAAAATCAAAACTTATAACCCTGTGATATAGGTTTAGTACATAGGTATATACAAGATAAGACCATGTGTGTTCTAGTAATGAGAGGGATGGCTCTATATCATTGCAAGACTTATAGACCTTATTCTGTATACTAGCAATAGCAATAGGAATACAATTAATAGAAATTACGAAATACTGGAGGATAAATGTAAAGCGGGATTCAGGAAAGCATCATTGTCAGTAACTGAAGAGTACATAAACAGACAGAATCAACGGAATGGCACCTCACAGACTTTAATGTGTATTTCTTCAATGACTGTCGACCTTGAGTCCCTCCTCATGCGCTTCTTTGCCATTAGTACATCTTCTCTGGTGAAGTTTCTGAACAAGTCTTTTCGACTATTTTTAAGGTGGGTTTTTGATCTTCCTATGATTGATTTTTGAGAGACCTTTACATATTACAGATACAGACTTTTTTTTAGATACATGCTTTGCCATGTTTTCTCCCAGACAAGATTTCTGAACAAATCTTTTTGACTGTTTTTAAGTTGGGTTTTGATCTTCTTATTGTTGATTTTTGAGAGACTTTTACATATTACAGACACAAACCTGTTTTTTTTTAGACACATGCTTTGCAATGTTTTCTCTGTGTCTTGTCTTTTTATTCTCTTAATACTGTTTTTCAAAAGCAGAACTTTTTAACTAATGTATTTTTTCCTGTGTTACGCTTTTCATGCCATAGCTAAGAAACTTCTGTCTGACTCAAAGTCTCTGTGTTCTCTGATAAGTGTTGTGGTTTTATGCTTTGCATTTAAGTCTATAATCACTTTTGAGTCCATTTTAGTTTATGGAGTGACAGAGGTTCAGGGATGGTTTGCTATTTTTCTATTTTTACCTGTAAAGTCCAATCATTCAGCACTCAGTCATTGAAAAGACCATCTTCCATCAAGTTAGGGTTGAAGCTTTGTCAAAAGTAAATTGTCCGTGTACGTCTGGATTGATTTCTGGACTCTGTTCTTTTCCATCGATCTATGCGTCATCTATTTTTCAATACCACAATGCCTTAAGTCCTCCAGCTTTGTAATACATCTCGAATCTGGTAATGTGGGTTTACCAAATTAGACCTTTTCTTCCAAATTTTGGTTTCTTTTATGTTTACCACACATTTTGGGTGAATCGCTTCTCTGATTGTTCTGAGAGAACAGAGCAACGCCCTGGGTGGAGGAAGGTTCCCCACCTGAGGCGAGGCGCTCTGCCTCCATCGCCCAGCGCGCTGTGGGTCTGAGGGGATGCTGGCTGCGGGAACAGGCACTGTGTCCTCCAGCCCTGGGTGAACACAGAACTGTCACCTTCATCTTGTTGGTGCCTCATTTCCTTGCCTCCAAGTGTTTGCACAGGTGCACGTGCTGCATCATCATAAATGAAGGACCTGCTACAGATTCTGGCAGGTTCTGGGGTTCCTTCAGTGTAGCGTTCTCCTACCTGACACTCATCCCTGACTTCTGAGCCACTTAGTGTCCCCGGGAATCTGGGGTCTCTGCCTGGCTTCCCCCTCCCTGAACTCAGCCCTGAAGGTATGTGCAGGCTCTCCACCCCTGTCTTTCGTGGCCTCATGCACAGTGTCCTGAAAGTCTTATTTCAAAACAAGCCTCCACTTGCAGTTATTTTTTTATATCAGAGAGTGAGTCTGATCCCTGCCGTTGCATCCTGGCCATATGTACAAGTCCAAAGTCACAAATTTTCTGATACTTCTAAAACCGTTTCATGTTGTTTCAGCATTCAGTAGGCAATAAACCATAATTTTTCATCTATCTAAATGAACAGTTGACAATATTTTTGTTCTATGCAAATATTCTTTCCCTATACCGGGAACCCATAGCAAAGGCGATAATATAGTGCAGCTTTCTGTCAAACTACTTACAGGGTAACAGAGGACACAGGCATGCAAGTCGACAAGTGTCATCCGGAAAGCGTTCGTGCAGAGCTCCCTGCAGGCCGTCTGAGTGGGGATCTGGGGACTGTGCTAGAAAGCCATCCCGGCAGCGGTTTTGAGGGATGAGGCTACCCATGTTTCCTTGCTTTGACAGACAACGTTCTCCTACAGAAACTCATGGATTCTAACATGGTTTTCTTTTTTTGTTTCTTTACATGCCAAGATTCCTGAACTTGAAATGTATTGTAAAAGTGACAGTATTGACAGAGTGTTAGAATTTAACTGGAAGGATTGTTTTTCTTACTGGCCTCTTAAACTGTGGGGTTTATGGTAGGATTTCTCTTAAATTACAATATATTCTAATATATTGTAGGTCAGACGTTACCTCTTCTGCAAAGGCTTTTCTCTTTTCCCTGGTGACCTCAGAGCATGTAACAACTAATTTACATTTCGGGAAGAGTGGAGGGAGGGAAGGAGGGAAGGTAAAAGGAAAGGAGAACCAAAGGAGAGACAGAGGTGAGGGAGAGACAGGACGCGGAGGGAGGGAAATCAGGAACTCTAGACTCTCTCTCGGCAGTCATCGCTGGCCGGGCCCGATGCGCAGCCCTCGTCCGGCCGCTGGCTCTAGCCTCCAGCCTGTAACCCTCAGCTAGGATTTCGCTGCCTTTAACCAGTAGCTCATGTGGAGAGAAGGTGGATTTATGAAGCCCAGAGCCATTTGGAACCTGAGACCATGTCTACACTAGCTGTAGAAACCGTTCTCAAAGCGTGCTCAGGTGGATTTATCATCACGGCGAAAACGATGAAGAAATAATTAATTATTTGAAAAATCATTCTGAAGAATTTTTGGAAATTTCATTTGCCTCCATACTTTTTAAATGCTCCCTAATGCTACCTGTCAAGGTTATTAAATACACATAGATATTTTAAGCATATATATTCATAATATACATGTAAATCCAATTATGTAAACATATAAGTAAGTGGATATATGTTATAAATACAAATAAATTAATATAAATAAGTTGTCTGAATATAACTCTATGATTCTGTGTAATGTACTAGGATACACACAATTCAGACATATGCGTTTAACAATACAAAATCAGAGTCCTCTATTATTCAGAATTACTATTTTTTCAGACTTCTCTCCACATCCCCAGGGAGTCAGTGAGGTGTCACTGGACTTCTGGATTTTTCTTGGTAGTGGGGCAGTGACATTAACAGCTAACGTTCACTGGGCTCTGATAACTCGGGCGGGGCTCTCGGCACTTTCCTTCTGCAAAGTTATCTCATCTGAAAGATGACAAGTGTGCCGACTGATAGCTGCGTGACTCACAGACCTGTGCCCGGCAGGAAGTCCGCAGCCAGGGTCTGGGCGGGGCTGCCAGGCGCCATTTTCATCGCGATTAACCGCTTATAGGATTTCTGAGCTCTGTTTCTAGTTCTGAATGCAATTTAGATTTTCCTAAAAGCCTTAAATAAAACCTGAAAGTTTTTTCCAAAACAACGAGGCTCTTTTGAACACCCACTTTCCAGTCTCTTTAAGTCCGGTCCGGTGAGTGCACTGCTTGGGTATTTGCGGTTGAACTTGAACGAGAGTCTGTAAAATACGAGCTGCAGCATTTCCACTCTTTCTGTTTTTCAGGCCTTGGTTTTCCATCTGCTCTTCCCTTCCTCCCTCCCTCCCTCTCGCTCACTCCTCTTTCTCTACCTCCCTTACCTTCAACCTTTCATCCCGAGTTAAGTATCCAATTAGATGTTATTATGCAAAAAAAAAAAAAAAAAGTAATAATAAAAAATCAATATCAAGGTTCGGCATCGCTACTGACGTGATCAGATGAGGCTCCGATCTTGCGTCCAGACCCGCCCCTCCCCCAGCCGGCACAGGGCATGATGCTTTTGAAAGCACATTCATATTCTTGGCCGGGGAAATATTGCCACAGCTCAGGTACCCACTGGGCTTTTCTTCGCCTTTGACAGAAGGTATATAGAGTTTATTTTTAAAGAAAGAGAAATGAAAGGCTTTTCTGAATTTCTAACAGAAAATGGTGGGCTTTCTTATGTCCTACTCACACTGTAGCTTCAGATAGGGAAACCGAGCGATAGCCTTTGCAAACAAAAGCTTTTGGTAGGGCTCTTAATATGAAGGTCAAGGCTTTATTTATATGCACATTCAATTCACAAAGAATAAAAAATCAATACAGATACGAAGCTGACACACATTGTCCACAAGGCTTAGTATTTCTAAATGCAACGCAGACACACACAAAAGGGTCCTTCTGCAGAAGAATCTGGATCACCGACGTTCACACAAAATTCTGCACTTTGGCCCCAGATCCCAAAGATAGAATCTGATCCACTAATGCTTGGCTATTTTTGATACACTCAAATGTATCGATTGTTCTGGCTGCTCAATTCATTTTAGTAACAGCATTTACAAATTAGAGCGACTTCTGAATACTCCTTCTTGCGCGTTTCAGGAGTGTCCTCGTTACAAAGGGCAGAGGGCTCGTGCTCTGTGTTTGGTGGGACGTAAGAGCTGGAAGGGGTCAGGAGTGCCCCGTGGGCGAGGGAGCCAGCGGTGGACTCGACTCTAATCACAACGGCAGAGAAAGACCGCGGCCCTGTCACTGGTCACACGTTCAGTTACAGTGACATCTTTCAGGCTGTTACCTGAATGGTCCATTAAGCATATTGAAAATGAGACAGAATCTCTCAGCCGGGCAGAATCCTTTATCATCTTTTTATCCTTGGATTTTTATGACTACAAAGAAATTGTAAGAATCATCTCCACGCCTGTCTCTCTTCCTCTTTTTCTGCCACTGGCCTCAAAGTAATGTTCCTTATTTAAATTGCCCATAATCTATACATAGGGGCAATGTGTGGATGTCTTAGGGTATTCTGGCTACGTTTCTCGGCATGGTGTTTACACTGTTGGGATGGACATATGCGTGCGTCCATACACACGAAGAAAAGGGTGGAAAATGAAATTGTTGGACTTGTCGCCCTAGCTCTTCAAAACAGGAAGGGCAGTTTTTGTGTTTGTTGGGGTCAAGATACAGACGGACCTTCAAAGAGGAGGCTCCCCAGGGCCCATGTCCATCGACGACTATGAGCCGGGGAGGCTCCCTCCTTTCCTACAGTGGCTCGCTCCCTGGGCTCCACTCCCGGGCCGTCCTCCCCTCTGCCCTGGACGTCCCCAAGGCCACCGCTGATCAGAGCAGGGACCCCAGAGGACCACCTGGGACCCCGGGTATGCTTGGGGCTGCCGGACAGGCCGCACTGAGACTCGGAAAACAAGAAGCAGGGTCTTTTATCACGGTAATCCCTAGTGGGAGATAAGCCAGAATCAGAGCAGAAGGAAATAAAGTAAAGGAGGCCACGTGATCGTCCACATTTAGACACAGATACTACCTGTGGTTCCCGAATTTCTGACACCGCGGGGTGGCCTCCCGTCCCCCCGCCCCGTGGATCCTGTCAGAGCCCGACTTCAAGGCACGGATTCCTAACGCCAGCAGGTGCAGCCACGCTGATGAGCACAACCTAACCTAATAAATGTGAAATTCTTATATTCTCACTACAGGCATTTTATTCTTATTTTAAAATGATCTCTTTTCTTATCATAAAAATATATGACAAAAATTTTGGAGATTAAAATAAGAGAAAGAAACATTTTTAATTCTATAATCCCACTTTTCAGGAAAAAAAAAAACTCCAACAACTATTAAAACTTTGGTGTGGCTCCACAGTCTTTTTTTCTTCTGCTCATATGAATATATATCTTTTTTAATTTATATCACACTCAACATACAACTCTGTGCTTTGCTTTTAACAAACAACATTGCATATAATCAACCTTTTGGGTTTTTTAATTGTTTTCACTATAGTTATTTTTCTAATAACTATAATGATATCTACATCTGAAGAACTGAAAAAAATGAGCTTTTGAAGGTTTTTAAGGCATAAAACTGAATTCAACCTAGAGCACTTTGTCCAGTCTCTACAGTAGGATGCTGCCTTCACCACACTCACAAATACACTCAAATGTAGCAAACTGTAGAAATGATCCCTGAAAATATAGTCTTTACACTCAAATGTAAATACCTGAGAAAAGTCATTTGAAATGATGTCTATAAGTAAATAATATAATTTAGGCTTCCACCAATTTTCTAGAAATCCATGGAAGTAACTGTTATTCATATAGATACATTATCATACATTTACACAATAAGGTTTTTTTTTTCACTTCAAACATTTAGTTTTCTTTTGGGGGAAATTAAAATTGTATAAATTTTAGAGATGTAGGGACTTTATGTACCCGGGGATGTGGAATCTGCAATCATCACCACCCACTAAGTTGTGATCGCAAGAAACCCACTCGCATTTCTGCGCCTCACTTGTCCACGTCACGTGAACCACGTGCGGGGTCACTGGGGACCCAGTAGTTGGACGTAGACGGCATGAAGAACGTTCTGCCACAGGCTAAGCCCCCAAGACTGCTGCCAGATTTTGTTTGTTTGTGTCTGTGGCTCTGAAGACAGAGGCCCACAGAGGTTTCCTAAGTCCCTTAGGAAAACGGAATCTGGAAACAGAACCCTTTCCGACAGTGTCTTAGTGTTTAATCCGTCCGACAGCACAGAACAGCTAGTGGACTGGGGTGTCCTGTACCTCGGGGGACCCTGTCCATGCCAGTTCCGTTAATGAGATGTTGACTCAGGTCTTATCACTTGAGGCCTTATTTGCTTTCAGGCCACCGGGCCGTTGCGGGGAGAGCATGAGCTGCGTTTAGACGGACTTGGTTTTGAACCTCAGCTCCTTCATTTTCTGGCCGTGTTGTAACCAGATACTTGACTTCTTTTAGCCTTTGCATTATCAGTCTTAAATATGGATTGATGACGAAGATGATGACAGAACAGCCCGACGGAGAGGCCGGAGCCCTGGGAGCGTCCCCACCAATCTCTGCAAGCCACCCCTGCTTTGTCCCGCAGAACACGTTTCATTTCATGAGCCCTCATCTGTTTGCTGTTCCCCTGTGTTCTCCGTGGTTCTGGAGGACGAGCAGGTGCTGTGACTCCACTTTTTCACGGATAAACGACGCAGGACGCCAGGCTGGCATCCCTGATGTGTGTGGGGTCCTGGAGCAGGTGCCCCTGGCTGCTCCCCAGGGACCCACCAAGCCCCACACCGCCTCCCTCCCCGCAGCCCTGCTTGCACCCACGATGCCCGTGAGGGACGCTGGACAGCAGCACAGAGGGTGGCATCACTGCCATCTTCAGTGACAGTGGCTCTCCCAAGGCCACGTGTTCACAGTTACATTTCTCAACATCCCTGATCCCGGAAGTTACAACCTTGCTAAAACCCCACCCACCATGTAGATATTGGCTGTTTCCTTACACAACTGAAAGCAGGGAGACTTTTCTCTGGATCGATTAATGGTGAGGAGGGGTCCACGGGTATTGATTGAGCCTCCAGTATGGATTAGGGGCGTGAACAAAAATCCCCGAGCCCTCCCTGTGGGTCCGAAACACAGACATGCTCTTCCCACCTGCCCCGCCCCCTCCAGGAACTCATTAAAATTCATGAGGGCGAGTGGGGGTTAGGGCCCCGCATCTTTGTGAGGTTTATGGACAATTTTTCCTGCTGTGCCTGTGGTGGTAAATCCTCAGTTAAATAATTCATAGTGATATTAAGAAGCCTTTTCCTTTAACTATTATGAAGGAAGAAGGAAATCTTTTAAGTAAAAGGTCAAGGGAAAGGCCGTCCATTCTTTTTTTTTTTTTTTTTTTGTCTTTCTTTTTGGAAGAAAGTCATAGGATTCATTGAAAATACTGAAATTTAAGAAAAACAGTTTAATTATTGGCTACTAAACTAAACACTTGTTCTGTCAAATGAATACATAAACCCACTGCAATCATGTGAAGAGTTTCGTGCCCAAAAGCCAAGATGCGTAACCATGCACGTGACACTCTATCAGTTAAAAAGCCAGAGGGAAGGAGAAATATTTTATTTTGGGGGTGGCATAAATGAGGGAAACCAGGGAACAATGGGATGTGGGTGTAGAGAAAGGCCCTGGGTGAGATACACCCCATAGGGCCAAGGTTGGGTCAATAGCGTTGACGGAGTGCACACATCCTTCCCTCTCCTGGTGGTGCTGGAAGATGGGTCAATGACTGTGAGCATCCCGTCTTATAAACATGGAAACTGGGATCGAGGGCAAGTCACTTTCCCAAATCGTGAACGAGAACTCCATCGTTCTGCTTCCGATGGCTGTGGCCGTGTCTGCCTGTTGTCCCAGGAGACCGTGGAGGAAGCTGAGGCCCTGAAGGAAAGATTCTCCTCTAGAGGCACTGAGCTGATAACGTGGATGAGCACCAGGCTGCCGGCAGGTGGGAGAGTCCTAGCTGGCTGCCACCAAGCCTCACCCCTGCCATCAGTAACCACCATCATGCAAGAAGCCCCGCTGGTCCCATTTCCTGGAGCCGGAAGCTCACACTTTGGATGACGCAGAATTGGACTTTGTCACCTACCTCAGCCACCGTGGCTTTCTGGAACACCTGCCTGATCATTAGTTGAGCCCAAGTCCTCAGCCTCTACTCGGGACTTACCTCTTATAGATTCGTGTGATTGAAAGTCAATTTTGGGGGCACCTGGGTGTCTCAGTCGGTTGAATGTCCAACCCTTGGTTTCAGCTCAGGTCATGAACTCATGGTTCATGAGATGGAGCCCCATATCATGCTCTGTGCTGACAGCATGGAGCCTGCTTGGGATTCTCTCTCTCTTTCTGTCTGTCTCTCTCTCTCCTTACCTCTCTCATTCTTTCTGTCTCAAAAAAAAAAAAAAAAGTGAACTCTTCTGTAAAAATGGTATTTTCCCTGCAAGTGCAAATAGCAGCTATAGACCCACTGGCCATGACCTCCTCTTCCCAGGTCCATGCCCTTGCTGCCCTGCAGAGCCATGTGGGGGTGCCTTCAAGCCCAATGCCACGTCTACCATCCCCCCACCTATCCCCAGGCTCTGGGTGCGCATGACAACCACACAGTGTGGTTCTGGACCCAACGAAGAGGACCCTGAACCCCTCCAGGGCCTCGTGGAAACAGACATGCCAGCACATCTGGTGCCCAGAACTCGAGCTGGGGGAGGATCACGTGGAGGCTGGTCACATCACCGGGTCTGGCCGTGAGGATCTGTGTCAACACCTGAACATTTTGTGACTGTGACTTTGTAGAGGACTCACGTACATGTGCTTATTCAGAGTAATTTAGTGCTGGAAACTTCAGTTTCAAAACACACTTTAAATTGTTTCTGTCTTTAGCTTGGTGGGACTTTTCAAGATCTTGGGACTAATTGTCATCATAAAATTAGGCTTCCCTAGAAATGGAGAGTTGTAACTGGAAAGTGTTAGTCATACTAATGATCTGTGTTTGCCACACAGCTCTGGGCCTGGCCTTACACTGGAGACAAAGAGCCAGGGTTTCTTGAGTGTAGACTGCGTTCCTTAGGCTGTAATCTGATTGTGCAGCTTCTTCTCTGCATTTAATGTCTAAACAGACCACTGTCTTCTGGCCCATGTTACCTTGATTCTGTGTGGAGTGGAAACCAGTGTTGTGAATGAGAGAGAGAGAGAAGGGGGGAAGGCAGGCAGGTGAGCACACAACTGGGCCAAAGGATGGATTAAAGATCCCTATTTAGCAGCACGTCTGATTGCTTTTGTGTATGCCCAGACCCATCCTGTAACTTTTGGAAGGAGGCGCTGTGAGCAAAGCCTTGCACGGCGCGCGGCTGTCAGCTGGGCTGTCCCAGGAGTCAGAGCCTGATCAGACCCACCGGCCACGTCTATTACTTTCCACTGGGTTCATTTTCCTTCCCTTTGCTGTCAATACACAGGAGAATTTCTGCAGGCTCCAGAAGGCCTCGGACGCTTCCCAGTAGACACATCTGTTGAATTTCTCAGGAAAGACGCCGATTGCTACGATGAATCTTCCATAGAAAATGTTTTATTTTTCTTATTATTAAAATGTCATTCAGGGAAGAAGCGTACTTTAATCAGCTACCAGAGTAGCATTTGTGTAAATTTCTTATCTCCATTGGTTATATGCAGGAGTCTGTTTCTCTTATGATCATTTTTATAATCGATTTTATCATCTAGAACAATTTTTTATACATAGAATCATTTCAAAAACACAGGAGTTCCTTATACTTCACACCCAGTGGCCTATTATCCGCATCTCATGTTGGTTTGTGATACACTTTTTGCAGTGAATGCATCAGTATTGATACAGTATCATCCACTAAGGTCCACACTTAACCAGGGTACATAAGCCATTTATCCTCATTAGACTGTCCCCGGCTCCCTTGGCTGCATGTGAGACGACACAGCACTGGTCTTTCTCCATCTGACTTCATCCGTGTAGCAAAATGCCTTCGACGCCCAACCATGTGGTCACAAATGGCGAGATTTCATTTCGTTAGGACTGAAGAGGATTACTTCCCTTGTGCGGATCTATACCACAATTTGTCGACGGATCCGTCCGCCCAGGGACTGTCTCTAGGTCTCAGCTATTGTAAATAACGCTACAGTGAGCATGAAGGTGCCGGTATCTTTTCGAGTCAGTGTTTTCATTCTCTTCGGATAAATATCCAGAAGGGGAGTTGACGGACCATATGGCAGTTCTGATTTTAACTTTTTTTAAGGAACCCTCATCCTGTTCCCCGTAGTGGCCACACTGGTTTATATTCCCACCAACAATGCATCAGGGCACCTTTTTCTCCACGTCTTCACCAACACTTATTTCTTGTCTTTCGGGTGATAGACATTCTGACAGGTGTGAGGGGCACCTCACTGTGGCTTTGATTTGCGTTTCCCTGACGATTAGGGGTGGCAAGCACCATTTCCTACACCAGTTGGCTGTCTTCACACCTGCTTTGGGAGAATACCTGTTCAGAACCACTGCCCACCTTTTAATCTTTTTTTTGTTGTTATTGAGTTATACTGATTCTTAATATATTATAGATGTTAACCCCTTATCAGATGTAATCCACAAACATTTTCCCCCATGCAGTAGGTTGCGTTTTCATTGTGTTGGTTTCCTTTGCTGCGCTGAAGCTTTTCAGTTGGACGCGGCCCCACGTGCTTAGGCTGCCTTGTGTCGCTTAGGTCTTAGGGTCCCATCCAAACACTCAGCATGAAGGCCAATGTCAAAGGAGCTTAGTACTATGTCTTCCTCCAGGAGTTTATGGACTTGGTCTTATTAGTCAAGTCTTTAGTTCATTTTGGATTAGGTTTTGAGAAGGAGGAAGACAGTGGTCTAATTTCATTCTTTCGCAAGTAGCTGTCAGGTTGCACAATGTTCCCAATTTTGACCAGCATATAGGTTTATCATCCTGGTTTTCGTTAGCATTTCATTGGTTAGTTCTAGAGTGCGACAGTTTAGTAACTTTATGGGCCATGTGGACTTTCTCTTGGAGGAGATGTTTATCTGATTTTTGGTTAACTTTGTTCTATTAGACCACTTGTAATCCAACAACAACAACAATAACAACAACAACAAAACAAGGGGCGCCTGGGTGGCTCAGCTGGTTGAGCGTCTGACTTCGGCTCAAGTCATGATGTCACAGTTCGTGGGTTCCAGCTTCGCCTTGGGATCTGTGCTGACAGCTCAGAGCCTGGAGCTGCTTCACATTCTGTGTCTCCCTCTCTCTTTGTTCCTACCCTGCTCGCTCTCTGCCTCTCTCTCAAAGTAAATAAACATTAAAAAAATTTTTTTTAAGTTTGTTTAAAACAAAACGAAAGCCCAAAACCAGAACTTCAGGATGTTATTTATCTTGAACTACACACTAATATGTCACTAGTTACCTCTTTTGTAAATATCTGCTCTCAGCCATAGCTTAGCTTTTCATGATTTTTTGGTATGAAAATTCTCAAATTTTAACGTATAAATTTTCAACTTCTGTCTTTTATGAATTGGCCTTCATATATCTTACTGACAAAAATTTTCCCTGCTCCAAGGTTACGTATATAGTGTTCTTGCATTTTTTCCTAAAGTTTGTGTTTGGATCCATGTGGAACTTATTTTTGATTATGGTGTGAAACAAAGGTTCAATGTTATGATTGTTTTTTAAGTAATCATTTGTCTTACCATAAATTTATTGACTAGATCATGTTTTCCTCACTAACCTGCATATCATTTCAGTCCTGTTTCAAACACCCATGTACTTGAGTCTAGTTCAAGGTAATTCTCACTGGCAAAGGAACTGAATCGTTTTCACTTGCTAGGACTTACTGTATGAAGAAATCTGCCTTAAAGTTTATTTTAACACCTTATTAATCAGTGATATATATATCAGAATAGTATAGTTTCTTCATCAAGTTAATGCTTGATGAAGGAACAAAATTACATTATTTTAAAAAGCAAAATTGTCTTTAAATTTTAAAATGGGGCAAATGTTATTAAAAAAGTGATTGAAAACCAGCTGAAGGGTTTTCCATTTGGGATCTGTGCAGAAGACTGCTAAATGCAGCTTTACTTTTTTTATTTAATTTTTTTCAATGTTTATTTATTTTTGAGAGAGAGAGAGAGAGAGAGAGAGACCATGAGCAGGGAGAGGAGCAGAGGGAGAGGGAGACCCAGAATCCGAAGCAGGTTCCAAGCTCCATGCTGTCAACACAGAGTCCGATGTGGGGCTCAAACCCACAAACTGTGAGATCATGACCTGAGCTGAGGTCGGGCACTTAACCGACAGAGCCACCCAGGTGCCCAGGTTTACTTTTTATCTTACACTGAAACTTTTCCAAAAAGACTCTATGTAGGGGCACCTGGGGGGCTCAGTCGGTTAAGCATCTGACTCTTGGTTTTGGCTAGGTCATGATCTCACAGTTCGTGAGTTCAAGCGCCTCATCGGGCCTGCAGGGATGGTGCAGAGCCTTGGGATTCTCTCTCCTCTGTCTCTGCTCCTCCCCTGCTTGCACTCTCTGTCTCTCTCTCTCTCAAAATTAATAAATAAACTTTAAAAAATGACTGTATGTAAGTGGGAACTCTGCTAAGCGGCCTGAGAATCAGTAATAACACAGCCATAAGACAATAACTTACACTCTGTTGTTGTGGAAGAAAGAGGAAGGGAACTTATTGTTGCAAAGCAAAAAATAGACCAGGGCAGGCAGGAAGGAAAAAAGAAGTACTTACTCAAAGAAAATTATATTTATGAGAAAACTTAACAAACCGTAGAAGGTTCCAAAGGCCTCTAGCCTTGAGTTTATGGCGGTAGCGCCCAGTCCCAGAGTGACCCCCCAAGTGTGGTAACCACGCCCCGCCCACCAGGCTCCCCCTTTTCTCCACAGCACCAGCCCTTCAACCCGGGTGAGAACTATCGAAACGGAAATGACTTGGGCTGGAAATGAAATACATTCTGTGCACTGAGAACTGCTTCCTGCATTTTATCGCTTGCCCTTGGCCGGGAGGGAGCATCACTTTGTTGCTGTTTTTGTGGTTCTAGTCATCTACCGCCTAACCAGGACAAAGGTCTCTGATGCGTGCCTGTCCCTTCCCTGTGAGCGACACTGAAAAGGAGGCCACCTCATGTCAGCAAGCCCGCTGACACAGGGCTGGGTGCATGCTCGAGTGTGGTCACTGAGAGCATTCGTTCAATGGCGTGTACAACCAGGTCTGGTTCTCTCCTCATCAACCTTCTCACTGAAAATACGAAGGAAGCCGGGCATGTGTGGTGAACATGTAGAATATTAGAAGTCCTTGGGGTGCTTGGGGGGCCCAGTCAGTTAAGCATCTGACCCTGGATCAGGTCCTGATCTCACAGATCGTGGGTTCGAGTCCCATGTCGGGCTCTGTGCTCAGCTCAGAGCCTGGAGCCTGCTTCAGATTCTTTGTCTCCCTCTCCCTCTGCCCCTCTCCCTCTCACTCTCTGTCTCTCTCCCAAAAACAAATAAACATTAAAAAAACTTAGGACTGAGAGATCATTTTGAGGACACGAACCTAGCAAACCAGAAAGGAATGGATGCGGGAGGCCTGGGAAGCTGGCAAACCCATTGTAGGAGGCAAACTTGAGCTCACAGCACATCGCTGGGCCCATGGAGTCTGTCTAGAAAACACATGGAAAAGCAGTCTGCAAAGTCTGAAGATGATCTCAGGGAGAAGAGAACAGTTTAACTTAAGGCAGTCCCTGAATCACACTATTATATCACAGTGATTAATACAGACTCTGATGCCGCACGCTTACTATGCTTGTCTCCAATGATGGCCCGCGGAGCTGGAGACAAACTCAAGAAAGAAAACCTCTAACTCACAATAAAAGTAATTTTCAAAGCAACCTTGCAAGGTAGTCTCACAAGGACCAGCATTGTGATTAAATGTTAATGCCTGCTTGCCTTACTCAATACTCACTGTATTTGACAGGGTTTTGATCCTCTTGACACCTTCCTGTGACGGGTGGATTGTAGGAAGTTGAGTTTTCAGGAAAGCTGAACAATCCGTATAAGACCCTGCATGTTCCTGGCACAAATTCAACTCTGGAATTTCCAGTTGGGCCTTCCTTTTCATTACTGACACCTTACGGATGCTGGCATGCTTAAAGCATGATTGCATGAAATCCCAAACATGCATGTCATGTAATCACCTGTGATCTATAAATATAATCCAGGAAGAGTATCTGCAAAGGTTCAAGAATATGAACAATGCAATGCTTAGCAAGTAAAGCATAGATACCATTTCTTCCTTTTCCTCATATCCAGCAGCAAGAAACATGAAATGTACCACATTTAACTGAAAATCAGCAGTGGGTATAAAAGAACCTTCAGTCATGAATCTCTAGACTCAGTGCTTGCTCTACTGCTTACAAAGTCTGTGGCTTACTTCATTCCGGAGTCTTGGATCCGTCCATGAACATTTTTGTGAGTGTGAAGTGAGCTGCTGTCTGTGACGTCTCCTAGTTCAGGATGCTTGAGTGACACCGCCCCTTTGCCTTCATTTGTCCCCAAATTCTATACAACATCCTGAAGGTGTACCAGTCCCAAGTCACAGCCCAGTTCGGAACCAAATGAGGGGATGGACACAGAAATTAGATCCCGATGGGAGGATTTCTTACATACAAATCTATAAATTTGGTTAATTGCTGACAAAATGGGTTGACAAGATTCCCTGCCTGATGCCCCTTCACTGAGTCAAGTCCACATCTTGGAAAGACCAGTCAGATGAACTTCATAGGAAGATCTGGTCTGCAGAATAGACACACATCTGGAGGAAGGCCATCTTCCTGATGGTTCAGGAAGGCCACTATCCCAGAAGGAACTGGAAGAAAAGAGTCCAAACCCCTGAGTGTTCAATGTTCTAACAGAGTGACTCTATCCATTTGAGAGAAAGAGGATCCAACCTGTTACAACCAACCAGTCAAGACTAAGTCACTTCTCCACTTCTGCATGGAGGGGATGCATGTGAGGAAAAGCAAGAGGCCAGGGCGGTCACACGGCATCGTCCTTCCCCACAGTATGTGTAGGGAGGGGTGACAGCCTCCTCCATGCAAGCCTCACCACCCGTCCTGCCACTCAAGCCAGATTAGCTGGGACATGACCTCTCTGTGCATCTAGACCCAACTCAACCCTTACAGCCATCATCATGTCCTACGTGGGCTGCCTACACTCCACTGTCACCACTTGCTCTTTCTTTCATTTTCTACTGCTGTTAGACCCACGTGAGCGCCCTCCCACCTGCCATTTGTATAGGTCATTCTTTATTCTGCAGTTCATCTCAGCTCCTCCCTATTCCTTCAGGAAGTCCTCTCTGCCTCCCTATTCCTTCAGGAAGTCCTCTCTGCCACTTTGCTTCCCAGTGAAAAGTACCTTACAACCCAGATGCTAAAGGACCAGTGAATACAACAGAAGTGGTAGTAGCTTCTGCTGATCAGCAATCACGACGATGCACCAAGCTCTGGACCGCATATTTTACATGCATTAGAGTTTGCTGACTCTCCGTAACCGGCTAAGATCTCCGACTACCCTTCAAGGCACATGCTGAGTTAGCTGAGGCTTGGAAATATTAACCAAGCCCAGTCCTTGAGGAAAGACCCTGACTGGCAGTGATACTCACGCAGTTAGGATACTGTTTCATTTCCTCCTGGTCCCCACGAGGGTCGGCATTTCGGTGATGCTTGGGGATATTACGTCCAGGGCTGGGGTGACACAGGTGGTGTGGTCGCCATATTAGAACCAGACCCCCCAGTTTTGGGATCTTTGAGGGATGCCTTGATATCAGATGTTCAGATAAAAGAAGCTGCAAGAAAAACAAGAGACAAGGCACACGTGTAAATCACAGTTCCGCACTTCAGGTGTGTGTGTTTATGTCTGTCCAGGGCTCCGGCATTCTCTGAGAGTCAAGTAGGAGAGAGGACACCAGGCGCATGGCAATCGCACTTCCGTGCACTTCCGGCCACTTCAGTGCCCACAAGGGGAGACTAAATAAGGCATCTTTCAAGACAGGTTCTGGGCAGTGGCAAGATGTCCTTTCTGAACACGAATTTAGGTCGGTAAGAGATAAGTAAGTTACTCTTCATCATCAGTCCGCCAGAGAGTGGAGTTAAACTGAAGCATCACTCAGTCAGTGCAGGAAGGTACGGACCATGCAGCAGATCAGGTGTTTCGGATGCGTCCAGGTTGCATCCCTGGCACACTTGGCCGTGAGAAGAGGGTCTTTAGCCTTGGACAAGCCTCTGCTTCTGCTCATGCCTCTTGATGCAGGCACGGCAATTCCACAGATCGTATTGTCTGTAACACAGTCCCCTTCCTTCAGCCATGATTCATGTTGACAAGGGAAGTGTGAAAGCAGCAGCGAAACATGGTAAACAATATCCATCCTTGAGAAGGGACTCTGGCTACGAGCTTTCTGTCACCGTGAATTCCACGGAGCGTTCAGCCTCGCGGCCACGGTGGCTGTGAAGTGTGGTGAGTGGCTCTGGTTCTGGACGCACCACCTGCAGGGTCTGGGCTCAGGCTCCAGTGGCTCCAGCAGCCGCCACCCCGGCCTGAAGCCCCAGGGGCGATCGTGGGAGGGCCTGAGTGGCCCGGCTCAGAGCTGGTGCAGGCGTCCAGGGTCCCGATCCCTCCCCTCACTCAGCTCTGCCTCTCCTTCCCCTCTGGGTGCTTCCTTTCATTCCTGAAAAGCTGTGCTGAGTCTTCCGTGGGCCCCCTCGTGCATGTGGTGTTTCCCCAGAGCTCTGACATTGACTTTTACCTTCATATCTGACCCCTTCCTGCTCCTTGGACTCTTAGTGTCCCAGACACTCGGGAATGGATCATTCCACCTGGAGCCGCAGAGGCTCACCTCTACCCCTGGAAACGTGACCCACATGGCTACATCAGTCCCAGCTGCTCCTTGAGAGAGAGCAGTTTACAGCACACAAGGCTTCCATGCCCGGGAGGGACCATAGATGCTCTTTTCTGGAGGCCTTCACAACATGCGACTCGCGCAGAACTATTAGCATCGAGTCCGCCGCCCATCTTCCCCTTCTTCAGTGGGCAGAAGTTGACGTCTTATCCCCAACAGTGTTGCTTTTCTTTGTTTGAACTCAGCCACACTGAACCGCTCTTCTTGCAAAGTGATTAATGCACAGTTGACTTGGTCCTCGGAACCGAAGAGAGAGACTTGGCATCCAGAGAACGGGGAGCCGTGGCGTCAGTACTGGACTCCACGGTGAAGGACTTACTGAAGACTGTGGTCCTGTCCCAAAGCAGGTGTCACGGCAGATGCACTGTCCTGGTGGGAGGTGGTGTTGGGAGGCGGTATATTGTTTATATTTCCTCACTTCGCAGACAAGGTAGTGAAGGATGAAAGGTGCTGACTGGCCCAGCTCGCACGCCATCAGGCACCCCTAGGCCAGACTTAGGGGCTGTGACTCACTTCTCTTCTGATTCCAGTCCGCAGGGCTGTTCAATGTGTCATAGAAATATGCTTCCTAAACATAGGTTGCTCTCTTCATATTTCACTTACTACTAAAACAGACAATACCTGTCCTATTTCACAGACTTGCTGGGAAGATATCAAATGAGCTAATATCTATGATGGTACTTTATAGATTGTGAATCCTTATTCACAAAGGTGACACTGTTATTGATTAGCGGGGATAGAAGTAGTTGTTGTTTTAGGATTACTAAAATCACCCTGTAATTTTCAATATGGCTTCAGTATGGAAGCTTCCATTGTTTCTAGAAGAATTATAGGTATCTTGATACAAATATTCCATTGGGGAAAAAATGGAAAGAGTATGATCACTTTTATTAAAATTTGCTTGGAACCAAATTTGTAATGTCAGTGTATAAAAACAAGATGTTCTTCCCAGATAGAACGGATTGAGAGGTGCCGTAGCCGGTCAGCGTCTCCCACACTTCACGGTAAAAGTTACTTCATTCCTGTACCGACCAGTCTGTGCTGACTAATAAACGGTCCCAACTCTCAGCAGCTGAAACAACCAGCCCTCATGTCTCTTTCTTCTCTGGCCCGTTGGGCGGTTCCCTCCTTGTCCTGACCACTTAAGTCATCTCTGCGGGCAGCTTTTGGAAACTGGGATGGACTGGGCTACACGAGACAGGCTGAACCTACACACGTTCAGTGTCTGGAGTTTTCCGAGTACCTGCTGCAGTCCATGGGCCTCTCCTCCCCCTGGATCTAACCTGACCTGCTTCCCCAGGTGCCCCCAGGGATCCAAAGGCAGGCAGAGAAGGAGAGAACTAATAGCAAGTACTCTTCAAGTATCTGCATGCCATTTACTAAAGCTTTTCTGGTCCAAAGTGAGTCTCAGCCCAAATCCAGATTCAAGGGGTGGAGGTAGTGATGTGGCCACGTTTGCAAATACTCCATCCAATTTGCGCATCTCCCTGATGCCTCAGGGCTGGCTGGGACAGCTGTTGAGCACTTATTTTGTGGTCAGCCCTAGGCCAGGCCAGCCAGGTCCTGCAAAGAAACGCTACATATGGAACCTGACCTTGTCAAGACAAGGTATGCAGCCAACTATGAGAGAATGGAGGAAGGGCAAGTAGAGTCAAACGGTGGACACACTGGAGCGGGTTAACATGCAGGGAAAGAACCGCAGGAAGGCGGACTCGCTGGGGAACAAAGGCGTCCGCTCCCATTCAGTACTCACATTAGGCTTTCCTTATGATTTATGCATGGTTCTAGGTTGAGTGGTTCAGCTGTTGAAGGAAACCGTGTGCGTGTGTGTGCGGGTATGTGTGTGCGTGTGCATGTGTGTGTGCATGTGTGTGCACGTGTGTGTGCATGTGTGTGCGTGCCTGTCATAAATATTTCCTTCAGGGAAGGCATCACCGCTCTCTGCACCATGATCTCCGCATCGCCCAAGTTTCAAGGCATTTCCGTGCTCCTTACATCACCAGGCACTCCCAGCACCTGTAAGAAAGCCCTGCCCAGTTATGCAGAAGAGGATGGGGGGAGAGGGGGATAGAGGGAGCCAGTCTGGAGGGCTCCAAAGAGCCAGAGAGGACCGAGGCTTTACTCCCCTGGGGCTCCAACTGTAGCCACACTGTCCCAATAGGAAGTCAACCCAAAGGTCACGGCGACTGTGTCATGCACTTCCTCAGCAACCCCTCCCCACGCGCCTCCCACTCTCCCCCACACGTCACTAGTAGCAAAGGACGTCCTGGGGAAGAGTGAGACAGTAAAAGAGGAAACAACGTTCTGGAAAATAATAAGCACTATCAAAACAATAAATCATGAGGATGTGATTAGGTACGGAAGGACGAGGCAAAGTGCGTGTCCCAAGGGAGCAGTGGCAACAGTGAACTGTTAACACCACGTGGTCAAAAAAGCCAGTTTAGCCCTTACTATGTGATTTTAATCAACTCGTTCAAGTCTGATGAAGTCTCCCCGTCTATAACACAGAGAGGCATGTGATTGGCCTCGTTTCTTTTCTGGACTTTTTATGAATCAAATGTGATAAAGTACATGAGTGCCGTTTGTGAAAGTCACGTCATTATCTGCTGCCATTATTCCTGTGTGACCTTTGTATGGTGACAGCTATGGAAGCGGAGGCAGAAGGTACGTTCTAGACTGATCTCAGAGGCAGGGTTGAGAAAGGTGAGGACAGGGGGCCTGGGTGGCTCAGGGGTTACGTGTCTGACTCTTGATTTTGGCTCAGGTCATGACATCATGAGTTGTGGCACCAAGCCCTGTCATTGGTTACACACTAACAGCATGGAGGTTGCTTGGGATTCTCTCTCTCTCTCTCTCTCTCTCTCGCTCTCTCTCTCTCTCTCTCTCTCTCTCTCGCTCTTTCTCTGTTATAGTAAATAAACTTTAAAAATAAAAAAACATAACAAAGAAAGGTGAGGATAGTTAAACTCCAGAGGAGAGGCCACATGGCAGACGATGAGCTCTTGGCCACAATCTGCTGAATGACGGGGAACTCCGTGTTGAGAATAGGGAGCAAGGGCATACACAGCTGGTGGAGGCAAACATGCAGCCCATCCCCCCCCAGCCCAGCCCTAGACTGCCAGCTTCCCAAACTCCAGCCGTTTGTGTTCTGTGGAGGGCTGCATGTGGCTTTTGCTGGGGAGGGGTGCTCTGAGGCCCGAATAACTCAGTTTGAACTCTGTCGATCGAAAAGGTTGGAATTTCCGCTCATTTGCAATTTCCCAGCATGCCTTGCATGTACAAGTAACATCCAAAAATGTCTTAGAAGTGATACTGAACTGAAAATGCCTAAGAGAACATCCTCCTTTTAGGCTCAGCACCCTATTTCTGCAGAAGCCCAGGGATTCCTCACAAACAAGAGTCGAGCAGGGTAACCATGGACTCATTCTTGTAAATCTTGGACTTTGCCCAATTCTTCAGCCCTTCTGGGTTTTACCATCTGCAGCCTGACAGCACAGGCAATGACACCCACCTTCTCAGGTTGGAAGGACGCATGTAACGGTGCCTGGATGGTGTCTGGCACCAGGAAAGGACTAAAGAAGAGGCAGTTTCTTTTATCATTTTTATTTCCTGTCACTGTCAAAGGTAGTCGCGTGTGCTCCTGAAGCCCCGGGAGATCATGAGCATGTCCCCACGTCCTCCTGAGGCTGCTGGCCCCTTCCAACCAGACCAGCACCTGCTGCCACAGGGGGCTTTGCTGTCTTTGGAAAGGGTGCTGAACCTGCCTGTCACCTGATCCTGGATTTGTCTCGTTCCATATCAGCACGTGGGCCACGGGGCTCAACCACATGTTTTGGACACTGATTATATTGTCAGCTCCAAAAACTTATCAGAGAAGTCAGTAGTGGGGCTGGGTTTTACCTAACTTTGGGTCTTTGCGATCATCAAAAGCAAACCGTTGTGCAAGGTTTATGTTCTAGAGGCTTTAGGCTATGGTTGTGCAAATCCAATGTAAAGCAAACATAAAGGAAAAAATAGAACTAGGTGAGCTTGTAAAATGTATTCTTTTGGCTAAGTCGCTTCTTCCTTGCACAGGGATGGCTCAAGAAGGCAAAAGACCCTTAAAAATCGAACCGGGGGGTTGAAATCATCACTGAACCCACACTCCTCCAGCATCTGTGCCTGTCTGGGCCCCCCTCCCTCACCAGGATGATCATTGGCACTGTGGTTCTTAGACCATCTACCTAAAGTTCATGACATGAAATTGTAAACTTGCTTATTATTTCACGGTAACTCAGTTCCTTTCAACCGAACACACACACAAGGCATGCTCACTGAAAACAGTACAAGACTTAATGGATTTGACAGGAGGCAGAGAGAAGACTGACACCCAACTCACCGGCATGTGGATGCACGGAGGTCTGAGAAATTTGCTGCTGGAAAAGAGAAGGGTACATGTTTCATCATCCCCAAGCGGACTAGGGGGGTTCTGGCAGGAGATGACACTCCATCAGGCATTGAAGGATGAGCATAAAATCATGGGCTTAGGAAGAACAGGGAAGAAGGCAATTAATTCCAGCAGAAAGAACAGCACACATAAAATCGGGGTGTGCGAGTTCACGGCTCCTTAGGGAGAGAGCAGGTGTCTGTGCCCTTGACAAAGGTTTCTGGGGCTCTGAATACGGAAGGGAGCTTGGGGAAGCAGAAAAGCAAGATAAATCCCAGGCTGCCAATCTGCTTCTGAATGACCCTATAAAGTGTGAATTCTGACATGCAGGTGATGGTTAAAGGAAAGGTAGAAGACTTCTAACAGCACTAATTTTATTTTGAGGTCAATTCTCAGGAGAAAGGTTTGCTTTGATTGGTAGAATCTGCTCGTGTATGCTGATCTAGATTGATCTACACATTTCTGGGAATTTATTGAACAGTTTCCAGACAGCAGGTTTAAGTGGGACTGAGATCCACTGGTAAAAAAAAAAATCTCATAGTAAATTCTCATTCTTTCAAATACTATCTTGAGTTTATATGCCATCTTTTTCTTGAAGTTACTCAAATCCCTTCACATATAGCATTGCATTTTCTCTGATGATTTAAAGGCGTAATTAGGTACGTGCATTGTCGTGCTTATTTTATAAATATTGACATCTGACATACTGGTCACAGAATCTGCTTGAGAGAACATGGCCTCAAAACTGTCATCCAACTATACATTATTATCAGCTTTTCTGTGTGCAAGTCTCCATGTAAATAAAAATGTTAGAAGCGGTTCTCTTTAACTGCATACATTTACTATTGTTTCGTTGACTTTACAATTTCAAAATAAACTGTACTGGCACATTATACAAATCTCCAGCACAGGAAAAAAAAAAGTGTAACAAGAAAAAACAGGGGAAAAAAGTAGAAATATACACATCTCCTTACTCAGACGAGAAGCCCAGGTCACACAGCAGTTACTTCGGGGCCTGATAGGGTGGAATGAAAACCGAATTAAGTAGGGGCAAGCCCGCAGGAACGGGGTGCTCGGGCAGACAGAGAAAGAGCAGACCCTGGCAAAATGCACTGAGATTTAAGTTAAAACAATAGAATCCCATATGGGCCAAACAATTTTCATCTGTAGGTAAATTTGGTCAAGGACGGTGAGCTTAAAACTCCTACTTATGTCTGGACAGTTATAAGGATATGAGATTAGATAAATGAAGAAACAGAGAAATAAATACACGGGCACCAATAAGTTCATAAAAATAAGACCATGCTGTTGTTTTATGAAAATTATTAAAATTAGTTTCATGTTTATTAAGTTTTTTAAGTTTATGTATTTTGGAGAGAGAGGAGACAGAGTGTGAGCATGGGAGGGGCAGAGAGAGAGGGAGACACAGAATCCGAAGCAGGTTCCAGGTTCCGAGCTGTCAGCACAGAGCCCGACGTAGGGCTCAAACTCATGAACCGTGAGTCAGCCACTTAACCAACTGAGCTACCCAGGCGCCCTGAAATTAGTTTTGCTTCTAGCTAAAGAATAAACAGTTTTAAATTCCACAAAAACTTAACTCCAAATGGGTCATAAGACCTAGATATATAATATAAAACTATAAAATGCGAAGACCACACAGGAGAAAACCTAGATGGCCTTGGGTGTGCCAAGGACTTCTTAGATGTCACCCAAGAGACAGGGTCTGTGAAGAAAGGAATTGACATGCTGGCCTCATTAGAATTAAAAATCTGTTCTGTGAAAGGCAATATCAAGAGAAGTAGAAGAGAAACCATCCTGGAGAAAGCATTTGTGAAGGTCACATCTAATAAAAGGCTGTTCTCCAAAATATACAAAGAACCCTTAAAATCAAACACACAAAAAAATAAACAACCTGATTACAAAACTGGCCAGAGACCTTAACAGACACCTCACCAAAGAAGGGATGTAGAGGGCAAATATGCGTATGAAAAGATGTTCCACGCTGTATGTCCTTAGGGAAATGCAAATTAAAACAACCGGAGCTGCCAGGCCACGCCTACCACAATGGCCAAAATCCAGGTGGCCGACGACACCCAGTGCAACACCCAGTGCCGGCGAGAATGTGGAGCAGAAGGAATTCTCTCGTCACTGGTGGGAAAGCAAAATGGGGCAGCCCCTTGGAGAGTAATAGTTTGATGATTTCTTACGAAGCTAAACATACTCTTTCCGGACGATCCAGCAGTCACACTTCTTGCTATTGACCCAAAAGAAATGAAAACTTAAGTCCCCATAACCTCGTGTGCAAACGTTTATAGCGACTTTATTCCTAATTGCCAAAACTTGGAAGGAACCAAGACATCCTTCAATAGGCGAATAAATAAATAAACTGAAACATTCAGACAATGGAATATAATTCAGTGCTAAAAAGAAACAAATCGTCAAGTCATGAAAAGACATGGGAGAGACTTCAATGCATGTTACCCAGTGAAAGAAGCCAACCTGATTCGACGCCGCGGCCTTCTGGATGATTGAGCTATGTGGCTCTCTGAAAAAAAGCAAAACAATGGAGACTGTAAAAAGACCATTGGGTATCGGAGATGGGGGTGGGGACGGTGAGGAAGCAAAGCTTAGAGGGGTGTTTGGAGGATGAAGATACTCTGTGTGATATAAGGATGGATTATGTCCTTAGGTGTTTGTCGAAACCCACATAGAGCACGGTTTCAAGTGAACCCTAACATCAATTACGGACTTTGCGTGTCTATGATGTGTCCACAGCAGCTCGCCTTTGGTAAAAGCTACGCCACGCTGGTGACGGAGGTTGGGGAAAGCCTGCAAGTGTGCAGGCAGAAAGTACACGGGGACTGTGTGCACCTTTCTCTCAATTTTTTTGTAAACCTTAAACTGCTCTAAAAAATAAAGTGTTTAAAACTGTTTAGCCACAGGAATTACTAACTCTCATCTTTCCTAAACATTTCATTCTCCCCCTAACCTATTCTACATGTAATACATTGTGTAAAACATTCAGCATCTCCGTGGTTGTTCTTCAATTAAATCTTTGTTTCAATTTTGCACAGTATTGGGTGAGTGTGAAACACACTAAATGAAGGAAATACCGCTCTTCCTTTTCTCTTTCTTCGTTTCCTGATCGTTAAAATCACATTTTGTTTACATTGCATCCAGTGTAAGTTGCATTCAGTCTACCATAGCCTTGACTGTCAGGTTATGCTCTGTGTTTAAAAAGATTCTTAATCACTATGAATCCTTTTTCCAAAATGCCTTCATTCTACCGGTTTCTCAGTCAATTTCTTGTTTGACCAGGTTTCACCTTCGTTAAGAGTAAACAGTTGTCTTTGTATTCTGCCTTTGTATTTGACTAACTTCCTAGAGTTAGAGAAACATTGGATCCTGCATCCTGTCCCTCAGAATTTCATAAAAAAGTGCTCTGTTTTCTGGCATTGAGTAGAACATACATTATTTTATATACCAAAAGATTAGTTATTTCATTAAGTAGACTTTTTCAAAAAGAACATATGGGAGTTACATTTCTTGGGTTTTTCTTCATCCATGTTTAAGGATGTCTTCTTATTTCCTTTTTTACAGTTAAAAAAATTTAACTGGGCATGTAATACTCTTGGCTCACGTTTTCGTTCCCTGAGAAATTAGATGAGATTACCCTACTGCCAGCTTCCTGTTATTGACTACTGGTGCCGAAAAGTACGAGACAAGACTAATTTTACCACTTCAGAGAAAGTCATTTTTCTGCTGGTTTAGAGAACTTTTCCTTCTGGCCTCTCTCCCTCTCCCCCTCCCCTCCCCCTCCCTCTCCTTTTCCTTCCCTCCCTCCTTTCCTCCCCTCCTTCCCGGTGTCTGCATGTGAAGTGTTATTAGATTATGGATTGAATCATTTAGTTTCATGGAAAACACATTAGTCCACATATGGATCACAGTCATTTATTTAGCAAATTATTTATTTGGTATATTTTTGGAAGTGCTCATGAGCTTGCATGAAGAAGAAAGCCAGGACCTTGAGCGTAACCTGCATGCGGACATGTACGTTTCTCCATTCCGTTACCCCCATAACCATGGCAAGGGCCCCTCAGTGCTGCACACATCTTCTCATGGGGCTTTATTATATGCCTAGTTTTGTATATTCCTATCTCAGTTGTTTTAAATTTAAAAAACGTTTTATGGTGTGTGTAACCTTTTAAAAGATTGCTCATTTAAAATGATATTGCTAAAATTCATGATATCACTGTGTGTCACTGTTACTGATTTGTTTTGAGGGCTACAGCATATACTAGAGTTTCTCCTGTTTTTGTGACACATTTTCAGATTGTTTCCGGATTTTTGCATCTGTGGAGCCTTGATAAGAACACTCTTACTCAGATTTTTTTCCCAGTGGAATAAAGTGCAACATTTTTTCATGGGGGTCTTGGATTGAATCCCCCCATCCCCTAAGAGTTATGGCCTTGTCTCTTTGAGATGCTAGAGATGGTAGATGATAGAGAGATAGAGAGATATAAAGATAGATGATAGATGATATAGAGAGATAGATAGATAGACGAGAGAAAGAGAGAGATGGTAGGTATATAGATAGATGATAGGTAGGTAGGTAGATGACAGATACCTAGGTAGGTAGGTAGATAGGTAGATGATAGATAGATGATAGATGGATAGATGATAGACAGATAGATGGACAGACAGACAGATAGATAATATATGGCTATTCATGTTTCCTCTTCTGGAAAACACCTGTTCACATTTTCCCTCTGTTCAGGCGCTTTTGATACTTTTCTTGTTGATTTGCCAAAATATTTACACGATTTTTGCATTAACTTCTGTCATTTGTATATATTGAAAAATGTCTTCCTCCATTCTGTAACTTGTCTTTTCTGTAACTTATTTAGAGCCTATGGTTCTAGTAAACATTTGTGGAAGGAATCCATATCTTGACTGCATTCTCTACTGTTGGCTGAATTTAGCAAGGGGAGGCAAGAAACAGATAAGCTCAAGAAAAAAAAAGAATAACCAGTTCCTACACAAAAATCACAGAAACCTAAACAAAGTACTGAAATAAAATCCTCGTGGTTTGGAAAATCCATTTACTTAAAAACCCCAAATTACTAAAAGACATTTAAAATTACTTTGCGGCATGAATATTCAGTCCTGGGTCAACAGCTACGTGAGAGCAGTCCGTGTCTGTTAAAAACAGAAGTGTCACAAGGGTCCCCATTAGAAGAGGCGCTGTCCAAACAGGTCAGCAGGCAGCTGACATCTGCATCATCTTCAACCCCAGAAGGGGACCTAGGCGCATGAGCAGAGTGACCATGGCGGCTGTCTGTGGCCCTGTGAGTGCTGTGTCCACAGCACAGAGCAGTGAGGGGCCAGCAGGGCGCTGACGTCCCTGAAGGCTGGGGCTGCGTGGTGACTGATGTCAGATGTGAAGGCTGTTTCGTGAAGCCGCCGAGATCGGAAGGGCTGTTTGTCACAGCAGCTGGCGGTGCTCACCCTGACTCATAGGAAATATTTCCAAACTCTCCAGCACATGCTTTCAGGCAGCACAAATAGCCACAGCTCCTGGTTAGCAACAAGACGTCCCATCTCTGGAGCCTCGCTCTAGACAGAGAATTCGATGCATTCCAAAGGAACACACGGCTGCTTCTTTGTTCCTTTTCTCTCAAGATATTAATGAGCCCCTCAGGAATACAACCAGGAAGTGGCTGATCACGCGACTCTGCAGGGCTCTGCTCTCATGTTGGGCAGAACACTGATTAATTTTTTAATGAGTCTTATGACTTCCTTCTTGAAATACACATCACTGAATAGTAACTCCTGATAATCAACAGGCTTGTGTTCATGCGGATGGACGGCTACCAGGGCCTTGGAGTTAAGACACGACTATGTGTGGCCCAGAAGGCCCCCCAGCTGGGCCACCCCCCTAGTTGTGGGAACCTCATCCATGGATAACTCTGCTTTCCAACTCCATTCTGGCAGGAGTGATGTGGTCACCATTTCTCAATTGTGTAGACGTTATTTTCACATTGCAGTATGGCCGTGCCTCCACCTGCACTAGGTCTTCTTCCAGAACAACCTTTTTTTTTTCCATCTGTAGCAACTTTTTTAAGGCAATTTGACCTTTATTTTATTTATTCTTTATTATATTTATTACTTTTATGAATATAATTTATTGTCAAATTGGCTTACATACAACAACCCAGTGTTCATCCCGACAAGTGGTCTCCTCAATGCCCATCACCCATTTTTGCCCCTCTCCTAACCCCACTTCCACCCTGTTTGTTCTCTGTATTTAAGAGTCTTTTGGGGTTTGCCTCCCTCCTTCTAAGACATGAATAGACTCTTTCCCAAAGAAGACATCCAGATGGCCAACTGACACATGAAAAGATGCTCAATGTCCACTGGTAGCATCTTTATGTTAACTCTTCTATAAAGAAGTGACATGTGTAAATCACTAGCTGTGATAACTGCTCAACACAGATTAGTTATTATGTTGTCATTATTTTCTGTGATTAAAATTTATTAAAAAGCTTACAGCTCCAGAGCCCGGCGGCTCAGTTGGTTAAGTGTCTGACTCTTGGTTTTGGCTCAGGTCATGATCTCAGGGTTCGTGGGATCAAGCCTGACAAGCGGCTCTGTGCTGACAGTGAGGACCCTGCTTGGGATTCTCTCTCCCTCTGTCTCTGCCCCTCCACAACTTGGGTTATCTCTCTGTATCTCTCTTTTTCTCCCTCTCTCTCTGTCCTTCCCTTGCTCATGTGGACCCTGTCTCGCTCTTTCTCTCACTCTCTCTCTTTAAATAAATACTTAAAAAATCTTTCTTATAGTCAGATTTTCTACCTTTATCTTCTATCTCTCTTGGAAGTGCATTAAGAATTGTATTTACTGTTATTATTTTAAAGCAGTATCAGATTACTCTATAAAATTCATGGCATAGTGTCAAAAAAAAACAGTAATAAAGAGAATATTAGTTTCAGCTCTACTAATTATGGCTTATTATACGACTTTGAAAATATAACTTATACCATTTCTGAGGCCGGTTCATCACTGCACAGTTACCTTCAGGGAGACTCAGTGGCTGTTCGAGTGACTGAAAGAGAGAGTCCCTAATCAATATGCATGTCTTCTCCTCCTGCTTTTTCTTCTCATGAAAACACTTCTGTTAATGTCACCCCTCTGCTTACCAACGTTCCATGTTTGATGTCCGCCGTGGGCTATGCACAGCGCCATTGGTCTGGTGGGCATGCTGGGTGTCCTCTGCGGCCCTTTCCATCCCCTGCGCCCAGGCACCCAACCCCACTGCACCACAAGCCCTACAGGCTCCACCCTTCTGCTGTCTCACTGACGCCATTTTCCTACTAATTCCCAATCCCCCAAAGTCCAAATCTTCTCCACGGCAAACCTACCAACTGTCTCCTCAGGCTGCCTTTGCAAGTGCCCCGCCACCCTCCCCCTAAAGCAACTCCTCGAATATAATTTCTCTACCAAACGGGGCAATGCATCTAATGAGCCTCGCTGCTTGCATCTCATAGTAATTTAAATATACATCTTGAGGGGTGCCTGGTTGAGCATTCAACTTCAGCTCAGGTCATGATTTCACAGTTCGTGAGTTCAAGCCACTCCTCGGACCTGTGCTGACAGCTCAGAGCCCGAGCCTGCTTTGGATCCTGTGTCTCCCTCTCTCTCTCCCCCTCCCTGGCTCACACACTGTCTCTCTCCCTCCCCAAAATAAATAAACATGAAAAACATATGTGTGTGTGTGTGCGTGTTACAAAGAAATTGGAAGTGAAGATCTCAGTCCTGTTCAGCTCCGAATCAGGTCTGTATGCAGCAGGCCTCAAAGGTTATTGTTGAATGAGGTGTGCACGAGACAGAGGGAAGCCACAAGTGTTGTTTTACTCTGTTGCGGTTTCCGTGTCCTTGCCCAGGTGGTCAGAACACAGTTGAGCCGTGAAGGTCACCTGAGGGTCCACGGAGTCCCGCGCAGAGCAATCCTCGCCCGCCCGAGTCCCTCCCAAACTCCCCCTGAGCTGAGCCCTCCACTCCTTGGATGTGTGCGGGGGCTGAGGCTCCCCTGGGAAGGAGAAGGCTCCTCCCCGAGAGGGCAGAGCAGGACGCTGACTATGTAAACATCTACACCCCTTTGATGGTGGTGCTGGTGCTGGTGGTGATGATTAGGGAACGCTTCAGCACAGTGTTTCAGATCATTTGGATTATCGCTCTGAAAAATTGTGTGGTTTGGCTCTGCTCTTTTCTACTTTATGTCATTTGCTTTTATTATTTTATCCACACTTTATACATTGGAGATCAGATTGTGGCAATAATAAGAAAATCTATTTATTTGGACCTTGAGGCAATACTCTGAATATATATTCTTTTCTAGTAGACCCTAACCATATAGGCTTTTCCTAGAACTGCTTTTATTAGATTTCTTGGAAGAAAGCAGAAAAGATTTGCTGAATTACATCTCTAACTCATGATCAGACAGGGGGCAGGCACGGGTGCTCTCAAATGATGTATGCACGCCGAGAGCTCACTTAATGTCTTTGCTGAGACGGATATATATATATATATATATATATATATATATATATATTCTGTGCATTCAACTGATCTCTGAAATGACAATTCCTTTTATTCAAACAGGAAGGCTTTGAATATTTTTGTGGCTTGTTTTTATCTCTAAAATCATAATAACAAATATTAATAGTGCCTGAGTATACACAGATCTCACTCTCATGCCTGAAAGTGTCGGTCTCCTGGGACAATGTGGTGACGGAGGGTCCCTCCCTCTTATTTTCCCAGATTTACGACGGTTAAGAAGTGTTGAGTGACTTCTCCCAAATTATGGCTGCTTAAAGATGTGCTACAAGTCGATAGTGATTTTGTGAATCTCAACCCATAGTTCTTTTCTTGGCACAGTCCAGAGAGAAGCCATTTTTAGAATCGGGAAAACTACATGCTGTCTTATACCCTATTATCCCAAGTCTCTCTCCAAGAATCTGATGCAATAATAAGAGATAGACTTCTGTTTCTGGGGCATTAATTATGTGGGAGTGGCCTTTGTCTTTTGAAACGCAGTCTATTTTTCATGGTGTCCCTTAGATTGTAAGATGCTTTGGTCATTCTCTAACACCAATGTATTAAAAATCCAAACTTCTCAGAGTCTCTTTAATAATGGACTCTTGTCTTGCTTTTATCTCTTAATCAGTATTCTTTTGGAAAACGGCAGCAGACAGCAACTGTGCTTACTGTGAGTCACTGTCATTTCACCTGTTCGTTCAACCTCTGGCTCCTTGTTGAAGGCTGTACCGCCAGGGCTATGGTTCCAGTGTCCGCCATTGTGTCCGGTCGGGCGTTCAGCCGAGCATCGCTTCAGTCTCTCCATAACTCACGAGGACACTCAAACAATGCTGATTGGACCCCCATTTTGCGTCCCGCGTGTAAGAGTTTGGGATGGAGCAGTGTACACAAAACGGCCAGCACCCAACTTTTTCTAGGGTACGTCATGATCGTCAGGTGAACTCTCTCGGGTATCAGCCTCACGTCACTCTGCCGCCTCCCGAACCCGCCTCCATCTCGCTCCTGGGCCAGGGCTGGAGCTGACTCTCTAGGTGCTACAATGCTTTGTCAGCTTATGATGACAGCACCTGAGCCCAGCGCCTGCACTGTTCCAACGGGTTTCATCCATTTCCGCTGGTCTGCTCCATGGAAGCATGAAGCCCCTCACAGCGGAAAGTCCAGCAGGTCCAATCGCAAAGCCTGAATGAGGACCACACTGACCAGTATCCCTGAGAGTAGCAGGAGGACTTAATATGAACACATTTGGGAGTGAGTAAAACTCAGGATGCAATGTCAGAGGTTGGTTACGAAGCTCCTTTCCCTCCCTGTTCCTCCGGGCATCCACCTACAGATTCTTCTTCAGGAAGTCTCTGCACACAAAATAACAGCATTTTGTGTTTATTCAGGATGCTACACCTAAATAAGAGGTTCTTAGGTTGGAAATTCTGGCAAGGAACAGGTCAACTAATTTATATTAAAGTGGTAGTGTCCAGAAACATTGAGCTTGGTATGCATCCTAAGACAGCTCTGTTTTGGCCAAAGGAATGAAACTGTAATGACGGATGTCCCAGAGTCTTGGGGAGAGCAATTTCTCATAACAATACAAATTTATTGTTTTGAACTGCTATTCCTTATTCTTATATTTGCATGTTTCTTATCTCTTATTTTCAACTCCAAATGGTTCATGGATCTAAATGCAAAATTTTCAATTAAAATCTTTTAGAAGAAAACATCAGAGAAAATCTTCACAGGGCACCTGGTGATTTGGACTCAGGTCATGATCTCAAGGTCATGAGATTCAGCCCCATGTCGGGCTCTGTGCTGACAGCGTGGAGCCTGGTTAGGATTCTCTCTCTCTCTCCCTCTCTCTGACCTCCCCTCAAAATAAATCAATAAACATTACAAGAGAAGAAAGACCTCAGCGTCTTAGGGTAGGCAAAGATTTTATAAAAATCCCGGAAGAGAGCACAGGCAGCAATTTCTCTATCATCAGCCAAGAAGCATCTGTCTAAATTTGTCTCCTGAGGAAAGGTAAACAAAAGCAAACTCAAAATGAACTAGTGGGACTTCATCAGAATAAAAATTTCTGCACAGCAAAGTAAACAATCAACAAAACTAAACGGCAACCTACTGAATAGGAGAAGATTTTTGCAAATGACATATCCGATAAAGGGTTAGCATCCAAAATATATAAAGAATTGATACAACTCAATAGCCAAAGAAACAAATAATTAATTTTAAAAATGGGCAGAAGACATGAATAGGTATTTTCCCCCCAAAAAAAGATAGCCAATAGACACATCAAAAGATGATCAACATTACACATCATCAGGGAAATATAAATCAAAGCTACAATAAGATATCTCCTCACTCTTGTCAAAATGGCTAAAATTAAAGACACAAGAAACAACATGAGTTGGTGAGGATGTGGAGAAAGGGGAGCCCTCGTGCACGATTGGTGACAATGCAAATTGGTGCAGCCACTGTGGACAACAGTATGGAGGTCCCTCAAGACATTTAAACATAGAACTACCCTTGATCTAGGAATCATACTACTGGTTATTTACCCAAAAAATACAAAAGCACTATTTCAAAGGGATACATGCACCCTTATGTTTATAGCAGCATTATTTACAATAGCCAAGATATGAAGCAGCCCAAATGTCCATTGATTGAGGAATGAATAAAGAAGATGTGCGATATATAATGGAATATTACTCACCCATAAAAAGGAGTGAACTCTTTTTGCAAGAGCATGGCTGGAGCTAGAGAGTATAATGTTAAGCAAAATAAGTCCATCAGAAATACAAATACCATATGATTTCATGCATATGTGGCATTTAAAAAACAAAACAAATGAACCAAGGGAAAAAGAAAGAGAGAAACAACCTAAGAAACAGACTCTTCACTAAAGAGAGCACACTGGTGGTCACCAGAAGGGAGTTGGGTGGGGCGATGGGGGAAATAGGTGAGGGGAATTAAAGAGTACACTTATCATGATGAAAAAGAAAAGAAAAGAAAATGAGATAAGAAAAAGGCAGTCAAAGGTTTTATAGGCAGGAAACAAACACACTAACCATAAAAGACAAGGTGTTTCCTTTGTCAAAACTCATCACATTATGCATATAGGAATCCATGTATACTGCTGTAGGTAAATTATATCTAGAACTAAATTGCTGAAGAAGAGAAAAATAATACAACCACTGTTGTGTAGGGATTCCCAAAGTATCTCTGTACTGCTGAAAAGGTTGATGATGATTCATATTTCTTAGAAATCTCTTAAGGAGAAACTCAGAAAATTTTATCATGAGGTCAGGCCTCATGGGAGCCCAGCTGAGCCCTCCCAAGCCCCTGCACCTGACATTTGTTGCACGATTGCTTTGATATGTGGCTTCCCCAATTGCTGGCATCTGACATCGGTTCATTTCTCTGTCCCATGTGTCGGGCAACAGGACTGCTCACAGTAAGTGCTCAACATGTGCTGAATAGATGGATCGTTAAGGTAAGTGTGAACATAATGGAACCATATAACCCAAAAGAATTTGAAAGATCCAGACCAGTCTCCATCCTCAAGTGGATGGATGATTATGGCTTAGAGAAGATACCGTTGATGTAGAAAGGGCAGAAAGGGAGGACAGAGGAGAGAATATGAGCTTTAATTAAAAAGAAATAGTTTTTGAGACTTTGGTTTCCATATCTTCAGGACCAGCCAACTCAGCAGCGTTGGGCTTTGAAGGTTGGGTAGGGTGTGGCATTTCTTCCTACTGAAAGCTACGCATCGCTGGTTGCATATGATCATCAAAAACCAAGAGATAAAGACCCCTGGGAGGTTCAGTTCAGTCAGCTAAGCGTCTGACTCTTGACTTCGGCTCAGGTCATGATTTCGAAGTCCATTGGTTCGAGCCCCATATAGGACTCTGGGCTGACAGTGTGGAGCCCACTTGGGATTCTCTCTTTCTCCGTCCCTCTTTCTGCTCCTCCTTGCTTTCTCTGTATATCTCTATCACAATAAATAAAAATAAACTTTAAAAATTCAAATAAAAAAAAACAGGGGTGCTTTGGTGGCTTAGTCGGTTAAGCGTTTGGCTTTGGCTCAGGTCATTAGCTCACTGCTGGTGGGTTCAAGCCCCGTGTTGCACTCTGTACTGACAGCTCAGAGTCTAGAGCCAGGTTCAGATTCTGTATTTCCCTCCCTCTCTCTCCCCTTCCCCTACTTATGTTCTGTCCATCTCTCTCTCTCTCTCTCTCTCTCTCTCTCTCTCTCTCTCAAAAATAAATAAACATTTAAAAAAATAGAACAGGAGACTAACAGAACACAAGGATTACTTCCCTGTGCGGCATGGCTTGAAATCCAAGAGCTTTGTGATCTCTGCCCAGCAGTAAGTCAGGAACACTTACCGACGGCCTGCTGTGCGGGGAGCACACCATTAGCTGCTGGAAATTGATTCATTTACATATTTATCACCAATCGAGAGCACCGTGCCCTTTTCCGTTAGTCAGACAAATTATTTAATTCACAGCCTCGCAGACCACTACTCCAAGCCCTGAATATGGGAAGTCAATTTGTATTTATTCAATAAATATGCTTGGTGCGAACAGAAATGAGAAGGAATGAGAAAATGTTCTACAGAGATGGCCTATCAGGTGAATTTCCACGATCCAGCTGGCGAAAACACAACACACATAGGGGGATGTCTGATTTCTGGACACAGCGTCACGCTCTCCCTCTTTAAGGAATGACAAAGGTCGGGGCGCCCGGGTGGTTCAGTAGGTTAACATCCAACTCTTGGTTTCAGCTCAGGTCATGATCTCATGGTTTGTGAGTTCAAGACCGAGGTCAGGCTCCACACTGACAGTCTAAGGATTTCCTCCCTCGCTCCTTCTCTCTATGCCCTTCCCTGCACGCACTCTCTCTCTCTCTGTCTCTCTCTCACTGACTCTCTCTCAAAATAAATAAATAAAAATTAAACACAAATGACAAAGGCTCCCATGGATGGTGGTCCATCCCACTGATTCACAGAGGAAGAAAGAAATCAGAAATCACGTGACCAATTGCTGTGCTACCATGTACCAAGTATGCGGGATAACTTGTGCACCGTTGGTTAATTGTAGAATTTAAAAATTCAGATCATCTTATGAGATGAACATCCTACCTTTATAAGAAATAAAACTGAGAGGCAGAGAAGTTTTAATATATATTCTACCATTCTTCACCCAGTAAAGAAAAGCACAAAGATTTGAATGTGGAGCTGTTTTCTATTCATGACGATTCTCAATTCACTGACTAGCCCGTCATTGAATTAAAAAATAAGACCTCAGATCTGGAGAGGCTGGAAGAGACTCTTTTTTTTAATTACCTAGGAAAGAACCTGTTATGATGGTGGGTGTTGAACAGTGTTGGAAATGGGACCCAGGAAGGCTTCTGGTGGAAGGAAATGAGGTCTATGGCTCTAAGACTAAAGAAAGAAAATTGTATCAGATATTTTATAAGCATTAGGAAACTGTAAGTTCTGAATCCAGAAAAATGATGAACTGACCCAGGCGAAGTCATCAGACTTAGTTGAGTCAGCATGACCGATTGGTCCTGCATATAATTGAGAGGAAATAAAACTATTTAAGCCATCAGCTAAGTGATTTCCTCTACAAGTTACAGGAGCCTAATTGGAAAGGATCACCAATGTCATTGGTTTATGGTTCCTCCTATAGTTTCCTGATAATAGGAGTTTTTACTTTCTCTGTTCCTGAAACAGGGGATTTAATCTTTGATGGGAAGGGTCCAGTGGACCTCTGACTTCCAATTTAAATAGCCCCCAATTGGCGACCTCTCATTGTTGGTGGAGGCATAGCTGCCTTCAAAATGGGACACTTCTCCCTCTCGATGGGAAACTGAGCTTTCTCAGGTCGGGAGGGGATGAGTCAGACCGCACAGCGCTGAGCAGACTGAGCACAGCATCATGGCCCAGCTGTCACCCCTCAAGAAGACCGGGGTTAGGCGCCAATATGTACCCAGAGAGCGAGTTCTCCATTAGCCAGATGGAACTCCAAGCTGTTTCCAGAACTTGCCGCCTTAAATCTACACTGTGAAATGATACACTGCTAGACAGAGAAATATGGACGATCAGCACGACCCTGGAGCCGAACAGACCGAGTTGATATTGATGTCACTCCTCTTCTCCAGGGAACGGTAAACCCCCACGTGGTCCGTGAGGCCACAACTAGCCTGTCCCCCTGGCTCCCGAGTGGCAAGGGGGAGTCCCATCTCCAGGACCAGGATGGCAGCCAGACAGTGGCCACTGCGCACCTTGGACCTGGTGGGAGAGGCAGCAGGGAACAGAAGCAGCTTCTATAGAGAGAATGGAGTGAGAGATGTGTGCTGGGCAGGAGGGCAGGGGTGGAGTCGGAGAGTGGAGGGGGAGCAGCGGTTTCTGGGCAGCACAGCTGTCAAGGGCCGGTCTAGTGGGGCCCACTGAGAGGAGGAGCTCCTGTCTTCACGGGACTCGGGGGGCCTGGGCTGCCAAGGGGCGCCGTCCTCCCACGGGGCCAGGGCGGCAGAATCTCAGGTCCTCCTGACCCCCCACCTCACACACGGCGCTGAAGGGGCCTGAAGTGCCCTTCGAATGACAAATGTCTCATATGATGGCGGAGGCTGAGCCGCAGGGTCATTCTTGTTGCACCAGACCTCCCTCTGCTTTGTGTTCCTGGTCCCCTTTACTCACACGCACAGGTGCACTCACACACACACACACACAGCTACATACACACACAGACACACACACCCCTACCCACACACACACACACACACACCCCTACCCCCCCCCCACACACAGCTACATACACATATAGACACACACAGACACACACCGCTACCCACACACAGACACACACACACACACACCACGTTGTCCTGAGATCCTCTCTCTTAAGGAGAGAGAGGTAGTTCTGGAGCAAATGCCATTCATGCTGGTGGCGGGGGTGGGTGAGCATCAACGCTGGGATCCACACACAGCCACATGGGCCGTGGCAGGGGTCATAGGTGTAACCGAGGACATGGGGTGTTTGTTGAATGACTACTTACAGAGATAAGATACAGTTGACTCCAGGGCGTGCAGAAAACCCCCAGATGTGCTGCTGACTCAGAGCAACCAGCCTATCCAATAACATGGGTTTGTTCTGTGGGCCTTCCTCGTAACATGGTTTTTATTTAGGAGCCTTTCCCATGTAGACATGCACTTGAAACATATTTCCTTCTCCTGCCTTATCATCGGAGTCAAATTTTACTAGTGTCCTTTCCCTACGAAATGGGTGAAGAGGATTGAGGGGTCACAGACTCCCAGCAACAAAATAAAGAAGACATAAGGATGTAACGTGCAACAGAGGAAATACGGACCCTCACAGTGTAATCGTTTTGTAACTAGACTTCTCATTGGGATCGTTTTGTGATGTATCCAGTGTCACATGTATGATGTCCACCTGAATGTCATAGGATGTTGTATGTCAGTTGCACTTCATTAGAAGCCAACAAACAAATACAAACAGCGTTCATTGGAATCAAAACAAACCCTTGCCTACTGCGCGGCTGCCCACAGACAGTTCTGGATCTACCCCCACTCTTCTTCGGTGGAACTTTTTGTCTTTAACTTTTTTTAACGTTTTATTTATTTTTGAGAGAGAGAAAGAGACAGTTGAACAGGGGAGGGTCAGAGAGAGCTGAGACACAGAATCTGAAGCCAGGCTGCAGGCTCTGAGCTAGCTGTGAGCAAAGAGCCTCATGTGGGGCTCGAACCCATGAACCACGAGATTGTGACCTGAGCTGAAGCCGAACGCTCAACTGACTGAACCACCCAGGTGCCCCGCGGAACTTCTTTTCTAGAAGAGTCCACCTTCTGAATTGAAACTCACTGCCTACATCCCCAATTCCGTCTGATAGGACACGACCTGGAGTCCGTTGCTTGCTTTGAAACAGAAATGCAAAGTTTAAAAGAATGAATTTAAAACTGGCTTGTGAGAGAATCATTGCCCATGAAAAAGTAACGGCGGCCATTTTTAGTTGCATGGAAAATTGTGTGAGCTGACAAATGCTCACAGAGAGGGAAAGGTGGCGTCAGGTGGCAGTTACAGGAAGGCTGGTTTGAGAGCTAAGCAGCGGTAGTGGGTGTAGATGCCTATACATCAAGCTTCCCAATGTCAAGAAACGCTGAATGCTCCTAGTGAGGTCATTGGGAATGATGGGAGAGTTTTGTTCCAGGAATTTTATATCCGTCTGTGATGACCCTTCCATTGAACTTACCCTGTAGAATTAGGAAGAGACTAGAAGCCAAGTTAGGACAATGTGCACGGAGAGCATATATCCTCAGAGCTCAGACGTCACATCAGCACACAGCATGCACCAAAGCTGTCACCAGCCAGACCCCAAGCCCTGACCTTTACAGCTCCCTGCCTGTACCCAGCGGCCTCTGTGCCACATTTTCCCTTCAGCCCCTCTCTCCAGCTCGGCTCTTACCCAGGCGCGGACCCTGACATCCCAGGATGGAAATAGAAACTGTCCCTCCAGCAATAATGGCTCCTGGAGAAGAGCTCCCGCAGGGACAGGCCGCCAGACCAGCTCGGGGGCTTCCCCAGCCCACCCCCACTCACGCCTGCGCAGAGGGACCCCAGAGAGACCGCCCTGCCCTTTACTTCGTTGTGACCCTAAGTCTCCACCCCCGGAGGCACCGAGCCTGGTTCACACAACACACAACTGTCTCCTTGAGGCGCCTGCGTGGCCTCACGCCGCTCCCGCTCACCGCCCCCCTGCGATGGCGAGGTTTCCGTCTGGGTATTCCTCCCTGCCCCCGAGAAAAGGAGCCCCCCCACCCTAGCCGGGGAGTCCGGCCGGCGAAGTCATCCTCCCTGACCCCCTCATTTGCTGCCCATGGTCTCCTTTGTGTGACAACTCAGCGGGGTGGTCGCCGTGACTCCCCGTGGAGAGAACTCAGATGGGTTCTGTTAGGCAGCCAGGACCCCACGGAGAAGGGTGAGCATCCTCTCCTCGGGCCAGGGGCGCACAGGAGGGGCGGAGCCTCCCTGGACCCCAGACAGGTCCACCGCCAGAAGAGCAAGACGATATTCACCATGGCCACAGGATACGCTTTATAGAGAACATTCATGATAATAAAATAATACAAACACTTCATTTTTAAAACTAAACGTTCCCTTGTTTGTCTATACGTTGTTTTATTTCTTTGCATCCTGAGATGATTATTTATTCCGCTTACCATTTCCGTGCCATCTGGCTCGCCCACTATCTCTCTTCCTGTCTCCTTCCCCCTTCTTCAGCCTGGGATGGAAGTGTCCACACTAATGAACGTCCGTGTGTGAGAATCTTTCAGAAATACGCTGATTTCTACAGTCCTCATATAACGTAAGATCGAGATTTTTTTTTACAAGACATTTGTTTTCATTGGCATTGTTGGTATTTGCTTCCGGTGATGTGTGAAAGTAAGGGCCCCTTTCCTCTTGAGAGCAGTCAGGACTTACCTTATGCATAATGGAACACCTCCAACCAGGCCCTGACCCATCTGGAGGTGCCTCCTTTCTCCAAGTGTTTAATATTCGAAACCACTGAAGACTGAAAATGTCCTACAGTATGGCACTGTAAACTTTCTAGACCTTTCTGGGCTAGATGATTGCAAACCTCTGGTGGACACCTCAATGTAGTGTGAGGCTTGGAATTGATCCCAGCCTGGGAAAGCCTAGCGGCGAAGGGCATTTGTCAGACAACAGATAAACTTTGATCCTGGATTTTGAATTAGCTGGTAGTTTTGCATTGTTGTTAAAAATCCTGATTTGGTTAATTATACAGTGAGTATGAAGGAGAAAATTCTTGTTCTTAGGAAAAACAGAATGAAATATTTAGAGGTAAGGAGACATGTCATGTTCAACTTCTCACCAAGTGTGTCCAGAAGAAAAAGAAAAAAACACTTCAATAAACACACACACACACACACACACACACACACACACACACACACACAGGAAAAGGTAAGGACGCAGTGAGCATAACAATAGCTAGAATTGATGAAGGTATGAAGTGTTTATGTGCTCTTGCAGTCCTTCTATAAGCTGAAATTATGTTTAGTAAAATCCACAATTTACAAAAAAAAACATTCAAGAAGAAAAGTCCTTCTTTATTGACTGTGTGGATCATTAACATTTTTTCATTGTTTTCCTGGATACGAGCTTTAAAAAAAAATCGTATTTATAAATTGAATCAAAATGTTTCTAAAACTCTATGAAGTTGCTGCTTTTGTAGATTTTTTTCTCTCCCTCAAAGGTTGCATTTAAAATTAATACCCCCTTTAGACACAGCCCTGGTGTGCAGAAAATCTCAATAAAAATATTTAGAAAATGGAGGGAAAATAGCATAATATTTTGCTCAAGGATATTCTTTGGTTTTTGGTCTTTTGCATTTGCCCTTCTCTCCCTCTGTTGGCTTGAAACCTCAGACTTTGGGGTCTGGGCGAGTCAGAATCACCCAAGGACAAGCGGGCGGCCTCATCACTGGGGTCTTGGCTCTAGAGGTATTTCTCTACTTTAAATATCGCGGAGACCTGCTCACAAGAAATGAACTTGCAGCCCCCCTTCTGTTCCATGTTTGAACTTCGTTCCTGCAGCTGGAAAGCACGTCCGTATCACAGACTCCAGCCCGCAGGAAACGCTGCAATGAGGGTACGCTATCTGTGAAATTGCAATGCTCCGATTGAAAATGCAGAGCCGGCCTGAGCTCTTCCACAGGCTGTGGGTGTCAGAGGAGGGGTGAGGGCCTGAGGGAGGAACAGCCAGTGCCCCAGACTGGATCAGATGGTCTCTCCCTGCTGACCCGCCTGCCTGGCTCCCTGGAATCGCTCCCCCTGCCCCCTACTGTGTCGCAGTGGATCCCACAGCCCGAGGGGGTGTCTTAGCTTCAGGCTGCGCACAAATTGCACGGATCTAGGCGGTCTGGTTCCGAAAAATAAGCTAACACACTTGCACGACGGGCCACACGGACACACCCCCTTTGGGTGTTGGGGGGGGCCCAGATCTCTTCCTTCGGTTGCTTCTGGCTCTACCATTGGCCCCCGCGTCCTAAATAATTTCTTAGAAGCAGCAGACTCAGCAGGGAAAGCTATTCACCACCGTGGGGGAGGAGTTAGCGCTTGAACGCAAAGATCTAGTGTTTTCTCTCCCTTTCTTTCCCTTCTCTCCTCCCCCTCCCCGCCTTTTTAAAGAAATCTACCTTCCCTGCTCAAATTCCAAATCATTTCAGAGTCCAGTAAAGACTTCTCCTCCCTTCCTGCCCTTCTTATTTCAAAGGGAGCCCATCCGAACTGAAAGAGCAAGTTTATTCAGGTGGCTTGAATCAAACAAGCCCCCAGTGACACAAAGCCTCCCAGCCCCTGTGTCTCCCTCCTCGCCTCTGTCCTAAGAAGCATAACAAAACCCCAGAAAAACGGGCCTCCGGTAATCTCCTTGCCTTCGCCAGGAGCAGGGGTGATGGCAGGCTGCCCTCTCATTATAGTCTTGGTCTCAAGGTTAGAATTAGACCCTCAGGGTAAGGAGCTGTCAATTAGAGATAACGCCAGCCAATGCCGGCTGAAAGCTGGAGTTATCTCCTAGCAACCCCAGCATTCAGGGTGCGTCCTGGGCGCTGCAGGCTGCTCCGGAGTCATCTTGAAGAGAGCGAAATAACCTTTTCAGTCGGAGCAGATGCATAAAGAATTCTCCTTCCCCCAGTGCTCCATGGAGTCGGGGGGACCCTCGACTGGAAATGGGTTGGAATCTGGAAAGAGGGAAGATTTCCTTGGTTTCCAGCGGCCGATGTTTCAAAGGAAAGATTTAATCGGGATGGCTGGCCCAACAATCAGGACATCTAAATTCAATCTGGAGGCTAGATACCCTTGGCTTCCAGATAGGAGTCTGTCATGTTTATGTATAAGTGGCCGGCTCTTCCCTCGCACTGCCAGCTTTATGCTTGGGAGGAATTTACCAGCAGCGCAGTGGCTATGGTTACCGCGGGGGCTCAGCCTTCCCTTTATCTAGCGTGGCGGGGCACACAGAAAGCCGACAAGCATAAATCCTATTAGGAAAAGCACATGGTTACGCACCATTGATGTAGGGAACATCACAGAATTTACTCCTAGAATATACACTGGGTGCAAAAAAAAAAATCACATACATTCCTTAGCGTTGTCTATTCATTAGATTTGGGGATCGTGTTGTTGATTTTTCTAATCTCAAGCAGTGAGGATGACAGAATGCTGGGTGATGACCAGGGGGTGGGGACAAGCCAGCCTTTGATGCTCCCTTGATATCTGCGATAACAAAGGGACACCTCAGAAACGTTGTAAAAATAGCAGAGCCAGGATATCCAGCCTGCTGCGGGGTATAAATTAGGCATTGCTCTTGGAATTAAAGATTTGGCTTAACAAAGCTCCTTTGTAGGATACCGGCGTCCTGGTCCTGGGTCCCTGGAGCGGACCCCAAGCCCCGGCCGTTTGTTCGGAAAGCCCCTCAGGGCTCACCTCTCGGCCACTTCCCAGGGGTCAGTGCTGCCGCTGCTGTTGTGAGAGGCATCGCTCCTGATGCCCTCCCTGCCGAGGTCCAGATCCACACCCGCGTGGGCCACCTGTGCCCTGGAATTTACCATCAAAATCATTATCGATTTTTTTTTGGTACTTCAGTCATTCTCAGGTATCTCGGGGATCAGACAGCCGAGGAGCAAACCAAACCCACGCCAGACTGGCTGACTGATGGGTCCTGGGTGGGAGAATCAAACGCATACTGGAGAAAGTCGCTCTTAGAGGGTGCAGATCGCTGCCACGTTGGCTGCCTGAGTTTATGGAAGGGGTGACTGGTCTTGATTATGCAGTGTGATACTTCCTCTCCAACCCGAACTCTTCCTCCTTGGATTTATCCAGACCCTCGCTGCTGCGTGCGGACTAGCTGTTCCTTAGGCTCAGACGCACGTGTTACTGTGTTACCTCTTGTCCACACCACCGTCCACAGGAAAGGTTTGGGGGGGGGGGGCTTGAGGAGCTTGGAACGAATCTTTTGTGCATGTGTGTCTTGGTGAACGGGACTTCTAGACAAGCCTGCTTTGGTTTATTCTAAAACTCAAGATTAGGGCTTAAAAAAAGACCGAGCCAATATAGCAAATCTATCGTGGGCCATCAATGCCTTAAAATCGAGTTACATGCGATTTGCAGAAATGGACCCTTTCTCCTGAGTGGAGAACGCGGATGCAGATTTAGAAATTGCTTCACGAGGTGGAGGGACGCACCTTGGGTTATTTTCCTTGTGGTGATTCTACAGCACAAATATTTAAATCTAAGCAATTGTAAGTAAACACAGACTTAGAGCATTTTTACAAATATTGCTGTTGTTGATGTTTTTAAATCTCGAGTTCTCTCTAGCATGAAGAATATCCTGCATTTGTAACATGCTGCTTGGCACGAGCTGGAATACAGGGAAAAAATCAACAGCAATCAAAATTTACTTTGTCAAACAGCAGACCAGTAATCTCCCAGGACCCTGTGGTAGATTGTCACTGTTGGTTCCCTAGGAGATGGTGGAACTTAACCTCTTCACTGCTGTCTGAATTGAATAAATTCTCTGAGCTTCATTATGAGGCCCTCAGGCCCGCCTACGGCTCATTAATCTGTGGCCAAGAGCCTCAATTTCAAAGAGCGTTTGGTGTGTAAAGAGGGTCAAAGATCAGGTTATATCTAGATGCAAATTTGACTCCTCCCGGGCTTTGGGGGTATCTCACCTTACTAAGTTTTTATTACGGGATGTTGCAGATAGCAGAATGCATCATTAGTGAATGACGGTCAGGATTTGATAGCTCTTTAGGACATGCAGACTTATTGAAGAAACTGCTGTCTCCTGACTTCCACCACATACAAGACCAGACTATATTTCCAGAACTCGATTTAAGGACTGCATACACTATTTCATTTATGTGCATCTGTTTATTTAAAAAATTCCACTTTGAAAAAACTTCCATTACTTTCTGATTCAGTAATAGACATATATTTACAAGATATATATATGCATATATAAATATACACATACATATATATATATATATCTTGTTAATGAGCTCGGCCATGACTTTCAATAGATGTCCATCAAGCGTTAGCTGTGGGGGTAGGCAATGGCACAGGAGAGCATCCACCCACTAGTAAGGAGACCAAATCCTTCCTTGGCTCTGTGTTTGCGAAACAACCTTGAATAAGGCACCACTTCGTTTCTACATCTGAAGAAAGGGAGGCTCAACTGAAGTGAAATACTTGAAAGGAAAGGATGGCATTTAAACTCGGAAGCAAGTACTATAGGACGTTGCTTCTATACGTTCACGTCAGTTTTGCAAGACATTACACAATATGCCTCAGTGTTACTCAGGAGAATTGCTCATCTTCAAAAGCATAAAAAGCAGCATTTACAGGTGTCCTTCTCCTGCCCCTACGCAGCCCACCTGCAGCCAGAGAAACACCCCTTACTGACCACACTTAATTGAAATAAATGTTCTAAATGTACCAATGTTAGTGTCTCTCACATAGTTTGATTTTCCTTGTCCAAGGAAGGTTCCTAAGGTCATTCACGAAGTGACACCTTTGGCAGGTGGCATTTCACCTGCCAGGTCATGAGCACTAGACTTTTCCCTCTTACCATTGTCCTTGCCTGGTTATAATTATTCACGACCGTGTTGACTGATTGTCCTTACCATGTAGGATGTCCCTAATCTGAAAAGCTATTGCTATAGCCAGAATCAGCCGTCGGAAATTGAAAAGCTCTGATGAATCCGGGAAATAAAACAAAAGAAGGTGTTTATCCCAAGGAAGCATCTAGGGCTTGATTCCTACCTCCTACATATGGGCTTCATCCTAAATGCATTTGGACTAAATGTTGTTCTCACTTTTGAATTCCTAGTTTTCAAGAGAGAATTCTGCTCCAGAAATTTCTCTACTCGTCAAAGCCCGTGCCTCCGCGGAAAAATACAGTTTCAAGAATCAGGCCAGGTAAAAACGACTGCTCTCTATTGAGACACACATAAAGACTCGATTATAACAGCCTTAGCCGATTTTTACTCACGATTTTATTCTTCAGCAGGGTTCTACTGGAAAAAGGCCGCACTTGAAATATGCGTGTGTGCGTGCACATGAATATGCACACACGCGTGTGCACGAGCACACACACTGTAAGAGCCCACAGATTAACAAAAGTCGAAGAGTAACACAGCTTTCTTAAGAGGGGCGCTCAGTTCTCCGAATCTGATGCTGCCATATTTGCATACTCCGTGGAGCACGGTGTTTTAGCGGCTCTTTTCACACTGCCATCAAACAATACGCTATCCCTGGGCAGGAGGAAAGTGGGTACCACATTTATCCACTAAGGCATCGCTCACTGTGTGGTAGTGAAAAGGACATAGAAATGCAACTTGACGATACCTTAGCGGATGAGCCAAAGCCACTGGAGGAGAGCCTGGCCTGTCCCGTATCACCTCTGCTTTGAACTCACCCACGCATTCGCTGTTTCCGAGATTTATTCATGAAAACAGCCCTGGATTTGACTCTAGCATGGGTGAGGGGCTGCGGACTGGCTCGAGGAGCCTGCAGACCCTGTGGCCACTGCCAGGCAACAGCCCACTCCCAGCGCCCGCACCGGACGGACCACAAAACGAATGAGCTCATCTACAAATCAGCTATTTGATAGGCAGGTCGGACCACAGGCCTCTCAGGGCCGCGGCACTGCGGGCAGGCGGCAGGTGCGGGGAGGAGTGAGTGGCCTGACATCGTTTCAAGAGCTGGGCTCCCTTCCTCTCTCCCTCTGGCCCTTAACAATTTCTGAAGCTCTATTATCTTCATTTTTTATTTAGACGGTCCATTTACAGAATCAGGGTTCATCCTCGGCTCTTGGTTCAGAGGCCTAACCTTAAGCCCAGACACGAGGCCGGATTTAGAAGCCACACGAGCTATTGAGGGGGGATAACATCATCTGGACTCTTCTCAACAGATAGTAGCACAAGGAGAAAACCCTGGAATGTCCGGCCGCGGCGCTGTTCCACCCCCCCATCCCACACCTCGCACTGGCGATGACAAACATCTCCTGGAAAATAATGACGGACGCCTATAGAGGAAACGGCGTTGGCTTTTCCATTTGTGTTGGAAACAACAATGTAAGTTAAAGATGAAATGAAAATAGACACCTCGATTTGTTATTAAGAGCTTCCCTTCATGGTCTCAGAGGTACTCAGCACTGTGGTGCGGGGGCTTGCTGGGCCCTAGGATGAAGGTGCTTTATGCCGACAACTAAAACAAACAAACAAACGAACAAACAGCTCGGTCCACCCCACCCCGACCCCCAGCCTTCACACCAGCGGTGAGATCCTGAGTGTGCCTCACACAGCTATAAAGTGCGGTGTAATATAATTTATATTGTCTGTGGTTGCAGGTTATATCCTGAAAGTCATAAACTATTACGGTTTTATGGCTCTGCTGCAGCTATTAACTAAATGAAAGAGTTATTCATTTGAAATCTGGAATCTGTACAAAGCCCAAGCTTACATTCATCAAGATCCGCAGGTGAGAAATATGTGAAACTGTTATAGATAAAGAGTTACACGCAGTGGGGGTGGGGCGGGGGCGGGACGCGTGGAAAGCCGCCCTGTCGAATGTCTGCTCTGCCCTTATGTTCCCATTTCTGGAGGCGCTCATGTTCTCGTCTTGGACTTGAACTTGAATCCCAACAGCTGGTTTGGATGGCTGGCATGTGTGTTGTGTGTGTACCAAATACAAAGATTGTGTGTGTGTGTGTGTGTGTGTGTGTGTGTGTGTGTTTATCCACTATCCAGATACAGAGGAACACAGATGCAGACGCAAAATGAATATTTGGCTTTGGCATCAAAATGTACAGTGTTTTGCCACAAATAAACTCTTCTTTTCAATTGCTCATACATGTATCTATTTTCAGGGCTTATGAGTTCACTTTTTAACACTAACTATGAAGGAGTCACAAACACATGCTTATTCTGCTGACTGGGGGTTCGGGCGCACAGGCGTCTCCCCTCGGCTCTCTGTTGGGCGAGATATTTTAATCTCCTCCTTAGTGCTGGAGTGACCCTCGCATATGAAGAATCATAGATGCGGAAAAGCAGAGTGTCGGGTCTTACCTTAGGAAATGCACCAACCAAAAGGTGGAGGCTTGGAAGGAGTGGTGAATGAAGATTAAAACCCTGGGGATACACATTTTGTCCATCGGCTGAGAAATAGAGAACGGATTGCTGGGACCCCGCTCAAATTTAGGGCATGTGAGTCTGTTTTCAGAGGCTGATTATCACCCTTTGTCACCTGCTGAAGGTTGTGCCCCCCTCCACCTTAAGGCTTGAAGCCCTAGGGTGGCTGGATCTGGAGAGGAGGCCTCAAGAAAGGAATTAAGGTTTCATAGGGTTCTTATCATAGTGCGTAGTGTTTCAGATGCCCCAAAGCCACTTACAGACAATACTAGTAACAAATGTCTGTGGCATCTGTACTATCTTCACATTGCCTTCGGAGGCATCGTTTTGGGGTCCTGGTGGCAGGAAAGAAGGATAGGGTCTTGGATCTCAAAGAGGTACCCTTTGAGCCGAGTTAAAGAAAAATAACTAAGTACAGGTGGGGACGGAAAGAGCTAAGTAATGCTGAGCACAAGGCAGACGCTCTACTGGTGTCTTCTTTAACCTCCCTTATGGTAACTCTCAGAACAAAGCCTGCCCTTCCCCACTATCCAGGTGATAAACGTTGATGGTCAACTTACCCAAAGTCATCGATGAGATTGGAGGAGGTAGATTCAAACCCACAACCCCCTGCTCCAGGGTTCCACTAAGTGTCTGGTCCAAGCTCCGGGTGCACAGCTGAGAAACGGGTTCTCCCAACCTGACTGTTCAGCCCCTCAAGAACGGGGCCCCATGGAGATGAAGAGGAGGAAGCAGAATATTCTGTACGAGAAGAAAACGAGCGATCATAGATTGAGGTTGGAAAAAGCACAGAATAGGTGGAGGGTATAGACTCAATTAATTTGGGATCCTAAAATTTTGAATCATAAAAACGAACACAGAGAGCATTTAGCCACACTTTGTGAAGGACTGAACTAACAGGGCATGGACTTCATTCTTCCAATGCTGGTGAGTCATTAGATCTCTGCGAAATACAGCTACTTGGAAGGAGCACATCTAGAACTTGCACTACTGAGGGGCGCCTGGTGAATCAGTCGGCTGAGCATCTGACTTCGGCTCAGTCATGATCTTGCGGTTCATGAGTTCAAGCCCCATGTTGGCTCTGTGCTGACAGCTTGGAGCCTGGAAACTGCTTCCGATTCTGTGTCTCCCTCTCTCACCACCCCTCCCCTGCTCGTGCTCTGTCCCTCTCAAAAACAAATAAATTAAAAAATTAAATAAAAAAGAACTTGGACTACGGGGGTGCCTAGGTGGCCCAGGAAGTTGAGTGCCCACCTTCGGCTCAGGGCAGGATGAGCACAAGCCCTACATGGCTCTCTGCTGCCAGCACGGAGCCCACTTTGGATCCTCTGTCCTCCTCTATTTTTGCCTCTCCCCTGCTCGTTCTGTCTCTCTCTTTCTCCAAATTAATCAATAAAACTTAAAAAAAGAAAAAGAACTTCCACTATTAACAAAACTTTGCCTTTCTCCAGGAGACAGGCCCAAAGCAGCCATGGGAGAGTCTGTCAAGTATGGGCTCACTTGTCTGTGTTTTTGGTGTTTTGGGTTGGATTTGATCTCGAGGGAGGGACCATGGGCTCTGTACTAAAGCGAGCCACACACCATGTGTCCTTTCCCCCCGCAGGGCTGGGCTTCTCTGGATGCCTCATGAAAATGTCAGGTGGCTTTTTGGGAGCGGCCTTAGCTCCTCAAGCCAAAGGTCATGACTCCTCTCTGTAAACTGCAGGCCTCCCGCGGGGTGCACCCTGTTATACAGTAGGCGCTCAGCACAGATCTGTTCATCAGGGGCTCCTAAGGGAAGTGGAGGGAGCAGGAGCAGTGCGCTAGCAACGGAGACAAATGTGCTCCGATTTCAGAGATACGTGTTCAAGTCACAAATCTCAGGTTGGTGCCCTAAGGAAAAAGGGTGGAGGTGATGAAATGGTTGAAAATCAGGTCTAATCCAGATTGCCGGTGCCTCTTTTCCAGAAAAAGATGCATTCATGCCTTATTTGAAGTAGGTCCTTGAGCCCAGGGCCAAAGTATTTTGGAGAATTATATTTGTTGGCACAGTATCATCGTTCTGGTTAAAACAAATTAAAAGGACTAGAAGTTCCTGTGTGCAGGCACAACAGCAGAAGAAGTAAAAATAAAGCCCACCACAAGGGACTGCCCGCAAAGGCGTGGCCATGATTCCTCACCAGGGACACCCCCACGGCCTGGCGCAGAACAGAACAACGCAGGCTGTTTTCATTCATGCAGGTGCGGTGCGTTTCATGGTCCACATTCACTGGCCCCTGGGACCCAGTGCCATTCAGCCCCCGTGAAAGCCAGCGTCCTTGCACAACGCTGACAGGCAGGAAGTGCGTGCGCCGCCCAACAACGCTCAGCCACGGTTCAGCCTCACAGGGGAGCCACCAACTGCACGTGGAAGTGTCTTTTGATTGGGTCTTGACAAAATGTCTCCATGTTCACCGCAAGCATTACTGATCCACGTGCTACATTTCTCTTCTCTCGCGCAGCCAGGACAATGAGAGAAATCTTTCTATACTTTTTCTAAGCTCAAATTATTTATTCAAATGTTTTCAAAGTTGGCACAGTTCCAAAGCATTTTTTTTTTTGCCAGCCATTTTCTTTCATTTTTTTTTTTTCCCCCTCCTAAGCCCATGTGTATTTTAAGCAAATTCTCATCCATATGGTCCTCATTTCTGGTCTCTTAATTCATCTATATGTTGTTCTGTTTGTTATTTGAAATCTTTTTCTTTAGGTTTATATTAAGGTTTGTATGCTTATTTTTTTGTATGTTTCCCTCAGGAAAAGGCTTACTTAGACATTATAGAAAATAGTTATATCTTAGTGGTTTTGAACATCTCTTTCTCCACACTTAACCTAGGGATGGCATTTACGGTGGACTCATGAGGCTAAGCCAAGAACTGGGTGCTTGAGGTACTGTATCTCATTGCCTCTTCCCACGGACCCTGTAAAGAAGTTACCGCCCCCATTTTGCAAGTGGACCCACAGAGAAGAGAGCATACCTGGGGGTTAAGATGCATCCCATGAAGTCTCATGATGTACAGCACGATCCTTTGCAAAGTCCACACGCGCCCCCATTATATTCCACTGCCTTGTACCATATCTAATGTGGGTGTAAGGCAAGCATTATAAGAATGTATGTTTATTCATGGTGCAAATAAAATGTGCCATGTTCTCCCTTTGAAAAGATTCCATGGAAGATCTTTGCTCCTCTCTGGAGAGTTATATATATATATATATATATATATATATTTTTTTTTTAACATTTATTTATTTTTGAGAGAGTGAGAGAGACAGAGCATGAGCAGGGCATGATCAGAGAAGGAGACACAGAAGCAAAAGCAGACTCCAGGCTCTGAGCTGTCAGCACAGAGCCCGATGCAGGGCTTGAACCCACGAACTGTGAGATCATGACCTGATCTGTAGTCAGTCACTTAACCGACTGAGCCCCCCAGGGGCCCTGAGAATTATATATTTTGATACTCTTGTTGGGATGCCAGCTCCAATATGTGGATTCTTTTCTCAACCACCCATCATCTGATACCTGGGTCAGTGGATCACTGGAATCCTGGAGACCCTATGGAACTGTAGGAAACTAGGCATACAAACTAGATCCTTATATTTGCTGTAAATTTTGCTATGTATTAAAAAATACTAAAGTAAAAGCATGGGTGCTCTTAAAGAGATATTAAATTAAGTGGCCAGACAGTAATTGTAATAATGGGAGGGCAAGTGCTACACTTTACCCCATGCTCTCGACATAACAGGCTCTGTGTGCCCATGTCTCACATTCTTTATCTGCTAACCTGGCCTAATGAGAGGTGCTAATTGTTCTGGTCACCAATTCCAATGTGTGTGTGTGAGAGGAGGAGTCATACCACCAGTCAATTCTTGGACATGAGCTGGACACCAGGTGTCCTATAATTCAACCCAATTCTGACGCTGTTCATCTAGATAACCTGACATCTTACAGGCTAGGGTCTCAGTCCTATAACACTGCCTGATTCCCAGCCCTCCGAGATGCCACGTGCAAGTCCAGGTTGTCACCTGTGCTTATGACCTACCAGCGACAGATGGGGAGTTCCAACAACCCCCAACTTAAGTTTGATTCATTGACTACAGCACCTCATAAAATTCAGAGAGACACTTGACTTACTGGATCAACTAGTTTGTTATAAAAAGATAGACCTGAGGAACAAGCAGATGGAAGAGATGTTAGGGGCAGGGGAAAGGAGAAGGGCAAGGTGACCACAAGTCCCACCCAGGCACACTGCTCTCTCAGACCTCCATGTGCTTCCCAATCCAAGAGTTCTTTGAACCCCACCCTTTTGGGTCCCTTTACAGAGGTCTCATTACATAGACACGACTGATTAAACCCTTGAGCATTGACCATGGATTCATCCTCCCCCACCCAAATCTGCCCAAAAGTGAGGGGTGAGAAGGGGAGGGGTGGGACTAAACGTCTCAACCTTCTAATAACAAGGTTGGTTCTCCTGCAACCAGTGTTCCCAAAGCCATCTCAGTGACATAACAAAAGTCATCTTTGTCACTCTCATCACGTGGAAAATTCCAAAGGTTTAGGAGTTCTGTGCCAGAGCAAGAACAAATATAGATTTCTTGTTATGAATCACAATATCTCATGTACCTTATTTTTTTGCAAAGGTGGTATGACATCAACACAGGAGGGTGACACCAATTCTAAATGCCCTCAGGGGCTGACAGCATAATGCCCGTGTGAATGATGCTGTGGATGTCACCTCAGGGTTTGTACCAAGTCCTGGGCTGGTGGCTCTATAAAGGAGCCTCCCTGGAAAATGATCCCAGAATTCTAAAGTGTTTGACCTTTCAAAGGTAGGAATATACCAGAGAAAGTGAGGCATCAGTGGGGAAGGAAGTGGTCAGGCTCCTGGGGCCAGTGAAGACCTGAGTTCACACTCAGATCCAAGTCTGTCTTCATTCCAAATCCTTGCCCATGGCTGCTGATGTGGGCAGGAATCCAGGCAACGCATGCACTGCCTACATCGCTGCCTGTGCTGAGCGTTCCAATTACACACTTGCTATATTTCAAACATGAACATGCTTTGTGTAGGTTGGTTTACATCAGAGTGACATTCAATAAAAGAAATACATTCCTTGATCTTTGATTTGCTTAACAAGCAGCTTTCAACTTTCAGTTTTATTAATTGCTCTGAAAACCTACACTTTAGGTAAAACTAATTACATTTGATTTTACTCATTTGGTTAGCTCTCTTTTAATATAGGTAGGATTGAAAACAATCACTCTCATCTATACGTGTCATATATGATATGACAATAGGAAATACCAGGAGACATCTATCCACTCCTTCAAAATTAGATCTAACTTGATTTCTAATGAAGGGTTTGCTCTTGCAAGAAATTGCCTTGACAAGTCTTTTCTTCCAGGAATCAATTTTTTTTCTATTGTTTCTCTTCCCATGCAGTTTCCTTCTGGTACCTTTTATACCTTCTACACCAAGGAATGGCCAATGTTAATCATACTATGGACGCATACTATGGAATTCACACTGGTCAAGACCGACATGGTATTTGTCACAGCAAGAGGTAGGTGGCAAGGCTCTGCAGAGAAGGAGTTCATGAGGGTAGAGAGTTCGATTCAAGACAAGAGGTTGTTGTGACTCTTACATCAGAACTGAGATTTTGAAGACATTGACCAACACAATTCTGAACACCCTAATTGCTATTGAAAGTGTGAGTCAGAAACCAGCAATTCAAGGGTGTTGGCCAAGACCTAAGATATAAAGAAGAAACCAGAAATCAAAGTGGAGAAAAGGAGGTCATACGCAAGGGGTCCCATATATTTTACACCCAAGGCTCCCTGAGCAGCTCAGGCTTTGCTGGGCTAGCCAGAGCAGAGTGATTCTGTCCACATGACCCCATATTCCCTGAAGGTCCATCACATGATAACACAATACCTGATATAAATACAAGATGTCTTCCCACGCCACACCTGTTTGGTAGGAAAATGAAATCACGTTCATGGGGGAACAAAAGGCTTAGACTTACAAATCATACACAAATTATGAGAACCCAGCATTACTCAAAGCCACCTTGCAGGACGTCTCAAGGAATATGACACATCCCACAAGGAAACAAATGGCCTTGACTGTCATTATCCTCAACCTCATCACACCTCCTTTCCAGCTCTTTCTGCACGTGTGGTGTATGATGTGGGCAAGTTGGTTCCACTCTCTGAAATTCATTTACTGCTTACTTAAATGGTGATAAACATCTTCTCTCGTCCAAGGTGATTAGAAAGTAATGATACTAACATGCGTGAAGGGCCTCACAGACAGCAGATGCATAAGTTTGGGTGGATTCTTTTTCTCCCCCTTCCCCATGGTCACCTTCTATTCCAAAAGATAGCTTAGCTGGGAAGAGCCCTGGTGTTGATGAATCACGTAGGCGATAAATCACAAGGATCTACCCCTAAAGCCAGGAGCACACTTTATACACCGTATATTGGCTAACTTGACAATAAAGTATATTTAAAAAGAAAAGAATCCATGAGAAAATGAGAAAGAAAGACATTTGGTTTTTTTTTTATGTTTTTTTTTTATATTTATTTTTGAGAGACAGAGAGAGACAGCATGAGCAGGGGAGGGTCAGAGAGAGAGGGAGACATAGAATCCGAAGCAGGCTCCAGGCTCTGAGTTGTCAGCACAGAGCCTGATGTGGGTCTTGAACCCACGAACCATGAGATCGTGACCTGAGCCGAAGCCGGAAGCTGGACGCTTAACCGACTGAGCCACCCAGGCACCCCAAGAAAGACATTTGTTATTCGTCCTCCTCTACCTCTGGGCTGAGACCTTCGTAACGCGGCTCTTGCGCTGGTGTTGGTGTCTACTCCAACTCGAGCATCTCTGGTTTCTCCCAGCCTCTGCAGACTCTAGGAGACCAGTCCATCCAAGCGGGCCAGCAATCCTCCAGCAAGCTTCCTTTCCACGTCTGAGTCCTGAACAGAGACAGCAGCTAAATCACACTGCACATGTACTCAAGGTGACTGAATCCCACGGTTGCAGAAAATAACATTTGTCTTAATTCATTGAGAGCGGTGCATGAGTTTCTTCCTCCCTTTCTTCCAGTAACATGACGAGGCCCCGTGTGGCCCGGAGTCTCTGCAGCGGACACCAGCAGCAGCAGCTGCCACCACAGATCAATGTGCCTGTGGGCTGCCCCGCACCAGGAATGGGACCAGACGCGCAGAGAAAGCTTGTCACCTTTGATTACTCGCCTTCTCCCGGTGCTAAAGAAACAAGATGTGAAGAATGGCGTCTCAAGAACATTTGATCCAGCCTGCAAAATCACTGCAACTTTAACCCTTCCCTGCTGGGGAGCTGTGTATGGTCCTCAGAGGCATTTTCACTGGGATGTCATTTCCCATCAATGGCCTACACGCAGACATGCCAACATTTCAGACTCTGCAGGAAAACCCTCCTTTATTAAGAATGGACAGAGAATGGGCAGAACCGACTTCACATTGTTTTCCTTTGGCAACATGTTGTGGATAGAACAGCACTGGACCGGGCGGCAGGCAACTTGGCTCCTAGTTTGTCTTCAGCAAGCTGTGTGTGCCGTGCTGCCACCAATCGTCCAAGGAAGAAGCCAGAGGATTGTCATCGAGGGCCTTTCTGGGCCTGAAATCCTCAATATCGTGCAGCAGCCACGGTCCAGGGTTCAAGATGTGCAGACAAGGTTTAGAGTCATCTCCATGACTGACCTGCAAGTCACCAAAACTTTCTTTGACTTTGTTGACAAAAATGGAGATCGCAAGGGTGTCTAATACAAAGAATTATTTTGAGGGTTTTAATACGATAAGTAAATCAAAGGATTTAGCTCAGTGGTTGGCCTGTAGAAGGAATTAAATAAATAAAAAACAACATTTACCACTGCTTATAAGATCTGGTTAACTGTTGATCACAGCTCATGAATCTACAAATAAGATGGCTACAAAAGTTGATTGTTTGGTAAAGACAATGAACTTGCTGAGAAAGATGTGAGGGTTTCCATTTCTGCAAATCCCCTGCATCGCTCTGCTGCAAAATTTACAAGAAAAACAAATGGACAGAGAAGCACAGAGCATGTAGAACATCGCTCCCTGAATGACATCGGGGTCTGGTCGCTCAAGGGCCCAGCCACTTGCCCGAGTGCACACCGGCTCTCCGTGGCCAGCGTGCCTGCTCACGCCATGCCAGAAACTCACAGAAACCCCATTGACAGTCAACCTGCATAGAAAAGCCAAAGGAAAGAGTCAATGCAATTAACCCAGAGTGAAGTCCTGCCTCGAAAAAATTCTCCCACTCTATTCTTGGATTTATAGTACAAGGTTTTCACTGTAATGGCTCTTGTAAATTAATTGCAGACACAATTGTCTACGGGCATTCTCAGAATAAGTGGCAAGTACTTAATTGCACCCCAAATTAGCCAATTCTGCCCATAATTAACCATTTGAAGACAATTAATTGCATGCATAATATTTGCACCTGCAACTAATTGGAGACCTTATATTGTTCCTGGAAGAAAGAAAGAAAGAAAGAAAGAACAACACCAACAACAAAGGAACCAGGACTATTCTTTAAATGTCGTCTTTCGCAGTCCACGGTATGCGGATCTGGGCGGGGAGTGGAGCCGAGGGGTCACAGGACTGCTGCCTCGGTGGCAAAGTGACCTTAAACCCTCAAGAGCAGCAAGATCAGGGGGACGTTATTTTTCACTTGCCCAGTCTTTATCATTACTGCAGACTAGTTGTACTTAAACTTAATTTTTTCAGCCTTCTAATCATAAAATGTGAGGCTATCTAACATTTGGGGAAATGGAGATCATTTCACCTTTTTTAATAGTGTTGTTTTCAAAGAAAGGCCAAGTTCTCTTATTTTTGCTATAGTTTCATCCACAGGCGACTCACTGCTTGTCACGGGAAGGAGCAATGGCTCTCCCAGGCCTGTGGACCGAGAGGAGAATAATCCCAAAGTGTCATCATTTCAGAGGGTTATGCTCGTCTGGATTAGTGCCCCCGTCACACGCAACACAGTGAATCGCTATTAGTAACAGTGACAGTGGTAGTAATGGAGTAGCAACAATCCCTTCGATCCCTGAGCGGCACGTGCTTCAGCCCAGCGCTGTCCGTCATCCCACGTAAATCGTCCCAGCAATTCAAAGAAGGTATTTTATGTCCATTCTGTAGATGAGAAGATTGTGTACAGAAGCTGCCTAATTTAGCCAATGCTCCACAGCTAATAAGTCACAGGAATATAATTTAAACTCGGATAATCTAATCTATATAAAGTGCTTAGTATAGTGAGTACTCACTTAGTGAGGGCTATAGTGAGTAATCAGTTAAAATTAGCCAAAGTATTTATATGCCCATTAAATTCCATGTTTATTCTCTTAAACGGCCACATTGAGGATGGCATTGGAATACTTAGGGATAAATATGAAGCACTCACTATATTTAGCTACCAAGTGCTGCACAGGAGCTAAGTCAATTTAAATTCCATAAGACCATGAGAAGATATCATCATTTCCCCACTTTACAGATGATAAAACTGAGATGGAGAAATGTTAACTAACTAGCTTAAGTATATAAAACCATCCAGGGGATAAGAGGAAAGTCAAACACTAGTATTCTGGCTCTAAACGGTGTGTTCTTATACTATATTACCTCTTTCAACCTGGACAGATGGACGGGTCTGTAAAATTGTGTCTATGTGTACGTAGACGAGGATGTAATTGAGATATCTGTTGAAAAATCAATGCATAGGGGCACCTGGGTGGCTCAGTCAGTTGAGCATCCGACTTCGGCTCAGGTCATGGTCTCACAGTTCTTGGGTTCGAGCCCCATGCCAGGCTCTATGCTGATGGCTCAGAGCCCGGAGCCTGCTTCCGATTCTGTATGTTCCTCTCTCTCTGCCCCTCCTCTGCTCATGATCTGTCTGTCTCTGTCTCTCAAAAATAAATAAATGTTAAAAAAAAAAGAAAAATCAATATGTAAAAGAAACAAACAAAAAAACAAAACAAAAAAACTATCCTGGATGATAAATGTTTGCTTTCCAAATGAGAATGGAACCACATTGTCTCTGCCCTGGGAAGAGGAGAAGAAAATCCTGTTTTTTCCTCACATAAGAAACTGGAGCCCGCTGCCTACAAGTTGGTCCTGGAAGAAGGAACTCTCACTGACGACTCAGAAAATTGTTTGAAGAATCATCAAGAAAAGTGGCCAGGAAATGAAAGACGGAGCAGAGACAGAGTGGAGTGTGGAGGCCAGCCCAAAGCACAGGGCATGGCAAATAGGAGGGGCTTGTGCAGGGGACTCACAGGAAGCAAGACGCCAACAAGGAGGGGTGATGTCAGCATACAGGATGCTGCGGTGAGCACAGGGGCTGCGCTGGTGAGCCGGGGTTGGCTCCCCCCATGTCGGGTCATCCTGGGCTGTCCTGAGTGTCTAATGAGGACCTGTGGCTCTTTCATGGGCAGAACGGCCTTCTATAAGTGTCCGCTGCTTTATGGAGGTGGAACCACACTATATTACAAGCTGAAAGATACTAATGGTTGATGCACCATTGTGTCAAAGAATTTAGGAGGGCTCGTTAAATATTTTGTGAAGAACAAACACAACAGGGTTCACACGAGGGGAGCAGATGGAGTGGAGGCTCCCAGTGAGGTAAGCAATCACCACAGTCCACCAGCAAAACTGACGCCAACCCCCTGGAAGGTGGGAAAACAAAGAAATACAAACACTTTGGTGGTGGGGGCATGGGTATGAGTTTTCTCATATGACAATGTTAAACTGTAAAGGCACCAGGACCCTTTGTGGGTAGCCCGCCCTTCTCCACCCCAGAAATAAACCTACAACATGACACGGTCAATCTTACTGGTTAAACATCTTGAACACAGGAAAGCCAATAGTAGATCAGTAGCCACTCAAGTTGCTTGGTCACAGTGTGGCCACTGATCCAGTCACCATCATATTGAGAGGCTGGTCTCACAATCGGGTGCACACCCATAGAAATCCTCCTTCAGTTAGTGTTTTCCCAGCTTGTGCACAGCGTGAAAGGAAGGGTGTTCTAACACTACCCTGAGTCACGGTTCTCCATATGCAAGCACCGCCCCATGATTCCTCCGCTTGCTGGTGTAGATCCTGATACAGACCCAGTGATGGCAGCACCGCAGGTCCCCCTTCCTTCCTTCCTTCTTTCCTTCCTTCCTTCCTTCCTTCTTTCCTTCCTTCCTTCCTTCCTTCCTTCCTTTCTTTAAGTTTCTTTATTTATTTTGAGAGAAAGAGAGAAAGAGCATGCATGGGAGAGACGCAGAGAGAGATCGAGAGAATCCCAAGCAAGTTCCACGCTGTCAGTGCACAGCCCAATGTGGGGTTCAAACTCATAAGCTGTGAGACCATGACCTGGGCTGAAATCAAGAATAAGACATATAAACAACCGAGCCACCTTACTGACTAGGGACACACTAGGCATCTCTAGTACGTGTTCTTTAAAATGCTATTTTCCACCAGAAAGTCATCCTTTCTTCTCTCAAATCTGTATCTGTCATCTACTTAATTATCAATACCAATTTGTTTTTTGGTCATGGGTTAATGTGAAATGTATGAATCCATATTCTACCTTTCCTTTTGCCACAGGAGAGCATAGCTAGCATTGTAGTAACTGTTATTCACCATAACTGTCTGGAGATAAACATGAATGGCTTTGACCTCCATCCAGTACATGAGCCTTCTGAGTCTCAGAAGTTGGAATGCCCAAGTCACTGTCGTGGGCAGCCGTTCCTCCTGCTTTCCCATTTTCCCTGGGCAGGAACACACCTATTTTGCCTAGTGAAACCACTCTGGCACACACTGCAGACCCTCGTTTTCTAGAAGGATCATCCATCCTGAATAATTTGCACCCTCCCTTTGTGTTATTCCAATCAGGAAGGCCACCCCATCAGGTCTAGGGAGTTGCTATAGTTACCTAGCATGTTGAGATTTTTTTTTTTAATTTAACATTTATTTATATTTGAGAGACAGAAAGAGACAGCATGAGCAGGAGACACAGAATCCGAAGCTGCCTCCGGGCTCTGAGCTGTCAGCACAGAGCCCAGTGTGGGGCTCGAGCTCACCGACCATTTGATCATGACCTGAGATGAACTTGGAGGCCCAATGGATCAGGCCAGCCAGGTGCTCCCACATTTTGGGACTTTTAATAGACATCCGAGATGTTAAAGTTGTGGTGAGCCATCATCTTCAGCTTCCTCTGAACAGTGATTGCTTTGGACTTACATCATTTAGGTTTTTTTTAAGTTTATTTATTTATTTTGAGAGAGAGAAAGAGAGCAGGGGAGGCGGGGAGAGAGAATCGCAAGCAGGCTCTGCACGGTCAGCAAGGAGCCCAGCGAGAAGCTTGATGTCACAAACGATGAAAGCGTGACCTGCGCCAAAATCAAGGGTTGGACTCAATCAACTGGGCCAGCCAGGCGCCCCTGGACGCACGTTATTATGCACATTTGTTACTGCCTCCTCCCCACATTGGATTTTTAGTCCCTACTCTGTCTCCAAACAGAATGTCATTGTGGAATTACCGTGCCCTGGGGGGTCCGTCGTCAGCCACCACAGTGTCTGTTACGCTGTCTTGACGCTTTTTCTCCCACAACCCACCTAAAGTTAAATTTAAAGTTTCCTTAACAAAATTGGCAGGAGCCATGTTAAATGCATGCTCAGTGAAGGAAGGTGAGTGTCTGCCAGGGCTCCTGTCCCCAGGTAGGGGCCCACAGCAGTGAGCGGGGGCTGTAGGGGAGGGCAGGGGTGGGCAAGAGGGCAGCAAGGTGGGGAGGACCCAGGAGCAAGAGAAAAGGTGAAAAGACAACTGTCTTAGCTCAGGTCAGCCACCGATGGAACGAGGAAAGCTAGTTTCAAATGACATATTGGATAAAGGGCTAGTATCCAAAATCTACAAGGAACTCACCAAACTCCACACCCAAACAATGAATAATCCAGTGAAGAAATTCGCAGAAGAGGTGAACAGACACTTCTCCAAAGAGGACATCCAGATGGCCTACTGGCACATGAAACGATACTCAGCATCACTCATCATCAGGGAAACACAAATCAAAACCACACTGAGATACCACCTCATGCTGGTCAGAGTGGCTAAAATGAACAAATCAAGAGACTATAGATGCTGGCGAGGGTGTGGAGAAACAGGCACCCTCCTACATGGTTGGTGGGAATGTAAACTGGTACAGCTGCTCTGGAAAACAGTGTGGAGGTTCCTCAAAAATCTATCCATAGAACTCCCCTATGACCCAGCAATAGCACTGCTAGGGATCTACCCAAGGGATACAGAAGTGCTGATGCACAGGAGCACATGTACCCCAATGTTCATAGCAGCACTTTCTACAATAGCCAAATCATGGAAAGAGCCTAAATGTCCATCACCTGATGAGTGGATCAAGAAGATGTGGTATATATATACAATGGAGTACTACATGGCAATGAGGAAGAATGAAATCTGGCCATTTGTAGCAACGTGGATGGACCTCGAGGGTGTCATGCTAAGTGAAATAAGTCAGGAAGAGAAGGACAGATACCATATGTTTTCACTCAGAGGTCTAACAGGAGAAACCTAACGGGACCATGGGAAGGGGAAGGGGGAAGAGTTAGGGAGAGGGAGGGAAACAAACCATGAGAGACTCTGGAATACTGGAAACAAACTGAGGGCTGAAGGGGAGGGGGAGGGAGGGGAGGGGGATGGTCATGGAGAGGGCACTTGTGGGGAGAAGCACTGGCTGTCGTATGGAAACCAACTTGACAATAAACTATAAAAAAAGATCCCTACTTCTCCCAGAGCCCCCCACCGCCATGTTTATTCTCATGACACCCGTTACTGTTCATGGGAACCTCGAGAGCCCCCTCCCTCCCCCTGCGCAGCCCCACAAAAGCACACAGATCCATCTAGGAGCCTCCCGACCAGCACGTGAGCGTGAACTCACACGTGCATAATTTATACAGGCGAGGGCACTGCATGCAGCGTCCCACAAAAGCAAAGACAAGAACCGGTCCTGGAATACGAGGTGCGAATCAGGAGGCGGGGCCCCCGGTGCCAACGTGGAACACGGGCCTTCACACGCTCCCACCGCTCGTCCGCCTCAGAGGCGCCAGCTCTCCAGCTGCACCTCTTTCCAGCCCGGGAACAACAGAGCCTTTTCCCACATTATTTGCAAGTTGCTCACCTTGCCCACGCTTCAAACATGACCTCATTGCCACCTGCCAGGCAGCGGCCGCGGCGTGAAACGTGGCTCTATTATGTAGGAAAGCGGTGTGATCATTCAGCACCTCAGGTCCACACCGCCAGATAGGAAAGAGCAGATGGAAACAAGGCGGAAGGGGAAAAGGTCAGGATGAGAATTAAGAATTTGTTTCCCATTTATGTGCAAGTTCTCCCCAGCCCTCCATACTTGCGTTTTTAAAACGGTTGTTAAAAAAAAAAATGGAAGAGAACAAAAACTCACAAACGGTTAGCCAAAGCCAAAGCCAAAAAAATTTTTTTAATTAAAAAAAATCATCTCTCAGCTGGAGGCATCCCCTGTTCCGAGTGAGTCTGAGCCCCATTTCTCAGGTTGGGGCTTCCAGCGCCTTCTCCCAGCTCCCACCAAGCCTGGCCTTTGAAGGAAAGCAAACGCTGAGGGTCCGTCTAATCGGAATTACGCCCTTGCTTGCCCACGTCTTCTGGAGGTCTGGTCTTCGAGATGGAATATTCATGAAACAGGGAGCAGACAAAGAAAGAAACCCACTGAATGGTTGAATGTTTTGTTCTGGGATCATCTCTGTGAGAGATGAAGCCAGGCAGAGGGTGTTTGTGGAATTCACTTGGATCTTGCCTGAGAAAAAGGCTGGGTTTCACAGGGCAGGGGGGTTTGCGGCTGCAGGCTGAGGCTAAGTGGTCACTAGTGCATTCTTACAGGAGTTCCTTAAGAATACCCAGGACCTTTGGGGCGCCTGGGGACTCAGTCAGTTAAGCATCCGATCTCGGTTCAGGTCATGATCTCACGGTTCATGGGTTTGAGCCCCATTTCGGGCTCTATGCTGACAGCTCAGAGCCTGGAGCCTGCTTCACATTCTGTGTCTCCCTCTCTCTCTGACCCTCCTCTGTTCACACTGTCTCTCTCTGTCTCTCAAAAATAAATAAAGAACATAAGAAATTTTAAAAAAAATTTTAAATGCCCAGGATCAAACTAATGTAACAATGTGTATCAACTCACACTTCAGTAAAAAAAAAAAAAAAAAAAAGAAGAAGAAGAACTAAAACATATCCTGGACAAAATACTGAGGCTTTGAGGAGAGCCCCTGCATGACACTATTGCCTTTGCAGGGTGAAAACCAACAGTAAGTCAAGGTCACAGTTTACTAAAGGTGTGCTCTCTTCATGTGACATAAAGCCAAATTCTGCCCGTAAGGCTTTACATCTAGAGTCTCGACTGGGGCTGGAACAGGGACATGAAGACACACATTAGAACTTTACTGGCGAATAAAAGAGAAGCCTGCGACTCAAACAGCCAGGCAGAGACATAGGTGAGGATGTGAAAACTTACTTTTTTTTCTTTTTAAGAGAGAGATGGCATGAGCGGTGGAGGGGCAGAGAGAAAGGAAGACAGGGAATCCCAAGCCCGTTTGCACTGGTAGTGCAGAGCCTGACAGGGGGCTCGATTTGAGATCATGACCTAAACCCAAGCCAAGAGTCAGACGCTTAACCCACTGAGCCACCCAGGCGCCCTGAGTGTGTGGCAAATTGTCAAAGGAAAGAAGCAGGTATTTTGAATTTAAAAATAAAGTTAGGTATGAGGCGCCTGCGTGGCTCAGTCAGCTGAGGGTCCAACTTTGGCTCAGGTCATGGTTTCACAGTTCGCAGGTTCAAGCCCCACGATGGGCTCTGTGCTGACAGCTCAGAGCCTGGAGCCTGCTTCGAATTCTGGGTCTCCCTCTCTCTCTGCCCCTCCCCTGCTCATCATATGTCTCTCCCTGTCTCTCAAAAATAAATAAATGTTAAAAAAGTAAAGCTAGGCTCTGAGAAAAAATACCTCCTTTCCTGGGAACTTTCTAATACAATTTGTTGGTGACAATTTTGGTCTATATATGGTTTGGGAAATACTGTCTCTTTATAAGATAACACGTACCCGGCTGCGTCATCTCCCTCCCACGTTTAAAGTTTGGGTTGTAATCATTACAAAGCAGTACAGTACTTTGTACTCTTTAATTTACTTCAGGACTGCTGCATCTCCAGGCACCTTGGAGGAATGACAACATCCAGCATTTAACTTACAGTTGCTTGTCTGTCACCCCCTCACTCTCCTAGGAAAAGCGGGAGTCAAGTTGCAAACCTACCTCACGCTGCATTTCTTTTTCCTTCGTCGTTTGGCCAGTATAGAATATATGTGGGTGTTTCCAAGACAGAAGCCTCTGAAAATGAAAACAGCAACAGCAGCAACAACAACAACAACAACAACAACAAGTTTGTAACCAGGGAGACAAGGCACCCAGGCTCTGGTGGCTTCCAGACTCCTCCGAATCGCAGAGGAAGAACCCGCTAAACCCAGGAGCCAACACCAGACACGAGCGAGGGCACTCACGGTCCTACAGACACACTCGGGGGTCAAGCCAAGTCCCGGCTTCCGGACAGTGCCTGCCCCTCCCTCAGACTTGACCTTGAGTGCAGAGATAGAGTGTTCAGACCTTCTGACAAGAGCGGGAAGAGTCCATCAGTGACCTCAACAAAATAGACGTTGTTGCTCTTCGGTAGGCAAGGCGATCTAGCACAAGGCTCCATGTCGGCTTTCTGTACAGGAGCCAGCGTGTTTAGATTTGTTTCAATGAGCTGCGGGGAGAGACTCAAGTCAATGTTCAAGGTGAGAAGGAGCTGGAGTTTCCTCCTACCGAAAGCTTGCTGTTTCCCACCGGGGCACACGAAGCAAGTATTCAACTTCCAAGGCAAGACCCCTACCAGGTACATCTCGAGGAGTGTTATTGGAATAAGGCAAGTCTCGGACCTCCAAACGGAGAGCAGGAGATGAATGCTGCAGGGCGCGATGTTTACGGGCTTGAAACACACAAGCCGCCTTGCTTTCTGCAAAATAACATTTTTGGTGTCAGAATTGGCAGGGCTGTCCGCTCGGTTTCACAAGCCATCACTTAACCACTTTTTTTTTTTTTTTAAGGCTGTCTCTGGAGCCAAGCAAAGGTCGCTTCAAGGGCAGCCTATGGAAACAAGGCCTGGGCTTGGCGGTTGGAGGCTATGCCCCCAGACTTTCACGTTGAAGCCCACTTGTGCAAAATGGGTAGAGATGGAACTTGAGGAAGCCAGGGCATGCAGCTCTGGGGGAAGGAAGGGGAGGCGCTCTGAGAGGCTCTGAGAGGCTTTATCTTCAAGGTCAGAGCTCAGCACTCTGTACACTGGAGGCTAAAGCCTCCCTAGCACCTGTGTTCTGAATGAAGCTTCACAGGAACCCAGCCGTGAAGCTGGTTTGTGTATTGCATGTGGCTCCTTTCAAGTTCAAGTAACAACAGCAGGATCGAGGAGCCTTAAAAAAAGTCCTTGTGACTTGCAAAATCAATGTTATTTACTACCTGGCTCTTTATGGAAAAGGTTTGCCAGCCCCTGCTTGTAAGCTATGGACAACTACTAAAAATGTGTCTTTCTGTAATGACATGGAATTAACAGAAAAGTCTTGAAATACAGTGAGTAGGAGTTCAAGGTCATTTTAAATTCTTCCAGCTCCATAAATTTGGGATCTCTCATTATTTCAGAAAAATTGCACCGTCAACAACCATGTATCCAAGCACATGCTAGGTAATAATCGAGTCAGGCTGTTTCTTTTTTTTTAAGTTTTCTAAAATGTATAGTTTATTGTCAGGTTGGTTTCCATACAACACCCAATGCTCTTCCCCACAAGTGCCCTCCTCCATGACCATCACCCTCTTCCCCTTTGCCCCTCCCCCTTCAGCCCTCAGTTTGTTCTCAGTATTCCAGAGTCTCTCCTGATTTCTTGATCATGGCAATCGATTTTCTTTCATTATTTCTCATTTTTGATTCTCTGAAGCATTACGCACAGAACTAGAGCCAACTGACCTGTGCAGATTACTGTGCGGCTGGGGGACAGTTGATTCCTGTGACACGGTGACAAACGACACATCTAATATTCTGCTCCAAATTCCCAAGGCTTTGTTATCGAAACAGACGCTTTCTACATCATTACCCAAAAAAGTGAGCCTGCAAGGGTTTCTGGGTCTTGGCAGTAACCAAATACTATTGAAACTTACAAAATTAGGGACACACCTCCAAAGCACCAAGTAATATGGAATAGGTTATCCAGAGCACTCAGTTTGAAGATGAAATAAAAAATGCGCTCATCCATTGAGTAGCCGAAAGCCAAGCTTTCAATACAGATTTCCTTAATAGAGAAGATGTGCTGTGTTCCAATGAGATTGTGTATTGTTGTGCATTATTAGCACAAGCCAAAGGGACTTGTTTTCCATTTGAATATGAGAGAGCTTTGCCCTTCCACTACTGCTGGTGGGAATCACAATTCCGGGCAAAGAGAACAGAGTTTGACTGAAATATGGGTTACACATATCTCGTGCCATCACAAGAAGAATTTGCTTGGTCCTAATTTGTTCTATTATTTGGGTTTTTAAATTTGTTTTGAGAGACAGAGACAGCATAAGTCAGGGAGGGGCAGAGAAAGGGAGAGAGAGAATCCCGAGCAGGCTCTGTGCTCTCGGCATGATGTCACGAACCCGTGAGATCATGACCCGAGCAGAAACCGAGTCAGGTGCTTAAACAACCGAGCCACCCAAGTGCTCCACTGATTTGTTATAAGACTTAGTCAGTAACCCAAGGGGATGACCGGTGAGTTTTTGAGGCTCTGAAGAAGTGAATTTATGTATCATCTTCTCGAACCATGGAGTCATGCATTGCTGAATATTCCCTGGTCCTCACTCATTCGGTTTCTTTTCTTTGTTTCTTGTCTCAGATACCAAAGCTCATGAACAGATCGATTCTGATTTCCCTCTCAGAAATAAGCTTTTTAAAAAAATTTCTCACTTGTAAAGCATGTTTTTCCAGCTTTTTGGAGAATTCTCATAAAGCATTTGACTAAGAGATGCAGGAAAATGGGAAAGGCTTTTGAAGGAAGTCAAAACAACATCACATCCCTAATGCAAAACTCACTGGCAAGCGTGATCTTGGGACAGTAAACCTTATTTATCTCTTGACCTTCTTCTTACCAAACTATAAAACAGGTAGCATCTGAGAACTAAAAGAAAAGCAGCAAATCCAGCTGGAGTCTCCTAGGTTTCCAACAGCCTGTGGTTGCAGGTGGGATCAGAACAATACTCTCAAGACCGGTCTCCTCAAGTCATTCATTGGAGGAGTTGACCCCATTGAGCTTTGGGTCCTGATGCGGTAACACTGTAAGCTTGGCAAAGTCACTTTACAAAACTTCCATCTTCTTGTGTATAACTGTGGTGACAGCCACCCCTCCTCACTGTGCTGTGAGCCATTCACGGACCATGGCTCTCAAAATCTGGTCATCTTGACTGTGACCTGGCATTGTCCATGTCCACGCTGACCGGGGCTTGGTGGCAAGGAGGCTTCTGCGGAACTTGATCCTTCATTCTTCTCAGTCACTTCTGTGCATATTACTGTTTTCAGACATTGCACTTACTTTATGACAAACCACTCTCTGTTTGAGTTTCCTCTCACGGATTTTCCTAACCCCTTCCAAAATGGGAGAGCCCTCGTGCAAAGCTCCTGCCCATTTCTTCTCTGGGGGCAGCTTGTGCTACTGAAATGAGACATCAGAAACTGGACAGCTTAAAAAAACAGAAGTGTCTTTTCTCACAGGCATGAAGACTGGAAGTCCAAGGTCAAGGTGCCAGTTGGGTTTGTTTCTAGGGAGAGAGCTCTCTTGCTGCCTCCCACTAGGTCGTCCCATGGCCTCCTCTGTGCGCATGCGCAGAGAGAGAGACAGCTCTAGGGTCTCTTCTTCTTCCAATAAGGACGCCGGCCCTATAAGATTAGGCCCCACCCCGGTGATGTCACTGCAACTTAGTTACCCCTTAAAGGTCATATCTCCAGATACAGGGAGGGCTTCAGCCTATGACTTCTGGGGGACACACTTCAGTCCTTAATACAGCTTCCAGATTTCTAAGATTCCTAAGAATTGGCCTCAGGCTGGCTCAGATCTCTCCCAAGCTGTGGCTCTGGCCACATGGATGGATGAATACATAGTACAGAGTGCGGCGCACGGTGCCCGGGCCATGAAGGTCAGCTCCTTCCACAACCACGGCCTCGTATTTTCAAGAAAGTCTGAACGATGCTTTAAGAAATGGAATCTGTTCCTGGGATTTCTTTGTGTCAAGAGAAAGCTACTGTTCACAGACGCCCCAGAATACTGCTCTCTACCCCCTGGTTACATCGCCTACTGGAGGCCAAGCTTCCTGTGCCAACCACACGATCACCCCACATCTTGTTTCTCTTCACCTTCGTTGAGGATGACTCTTTCCCCATCAGCGTCTGGGAAAGAACTGCGAAGTGGAAGCAAAACCTCTCAGAAAAACCAGAGGATGCGCTTGAAAAAGCGTGACCCTTTGGCACAAACAGGGTGCTCCCCAGCCCTGTGGGACCCCACAGCCTGCCAGCCTGCTCGGGGGGCACTAGGGTGTGGCTTTCAAAGATGGCCATCTCAGGAAGAATGGCTCGTCTGTTGTTCAGAACAAGTGTCTGATGATCAGCTGGGCCGACGTGAGGGGCATAACGCTTTAGCTTGCATAAAGGGAGAGATCAAATGCTACGAAGTCATGTGGACTACTGCGCACATCAAATGGATAATTAAAACGTAATTCCTGTCATTCTCCTTTGCACAGAAGGCTCTTCTTTCCTGGACCGATGCCAGTTGCTGCCATCAGAAGGCAGATCAGATGCTCACAGAGGGCACCCTGATGCCTGCGCAGCGGATCCCTTTGATGTACGCATCTGTCACCGATGGGGCATAAGACCAGGTGACGGGACCAGAGACAGGGCATGAGAAAGGGTGTCCATAGCTTCTTTAAGCAGGAGTGAGGTTGACGCACAAAAAGCCACCATTTTAATCCCCCCAACTCCCTCCTACCATGCACTACAAGAACAAGGATTTTAAATCAGTCAGAAAAAACCAGAAGGGTTATTGATGAAAGGTCCTAGGAAGAGATCTCACCAGAGAGCTGAATGTCAGCCTTGGATCAAAATATCCAATGGTCCCCTCCTGGCAGTAAGTGTCCCGAGGAGTAATTTCAGAAGCCAAACATGTACCGTGCTGACTCTTATTCAGAACGCACTTTTAAAAACAAAGAGTTTTCACTCATTTTTCATTGACACTGACCGGGGTCCCACAGCGTCATTTGCTGCATGCCGAGGAGTGGGGACCTGTGTCACCACATCCGGGCTCTGCACTCCATCCCCCAGACTCAGGCAAAAGAAAGAGATGCGGAGATCAAAATTCTCTTCTCTATAAATAGCTTCCTCTCAGAAGAACGTGCTTCCTGCTTTATTGCTCCCACGGACACTTCCAGGACTCATGTTTTCAAAACCACTATCTCTTCAGTTTTAGAATAATTTTGGAGAAACCTTGCAGCACTGCCTTGCTTTTCAGAGACACAAGTGCCCATTTCCTGGCCGCGCTCCTTGAGGGCAAGAAGATAGTTCACAGTTCGGAGAACATTCTGCCTTTTTCCTGTCTCAGCCATGCCTGCCCTACCGACTTGAAAAGACGCGGCTTCCGCAGGAAGGGAGGGAGAGAGCAGCCTGTTTGGTCTGGGTCTTGCTCTGCTCACGTTATAAAGAACAGAGAGTGGATGTTAATTAAATCCCATATTTTTTCAGGGCGCTTGGTTGAGTAAAGTGACAAGGGTGCTATCTGCAGGCCTGTTGTCATGTCTCATCGAGTTCTTTCCCGAGCTAAGTGACCTCTCATAAAACCTGCCTGAGTGGTACCGTTCAGAGAAACCTTAGAGCTGAGATCTTCTGTTGCTTCCAGAATCCGTGTGGGTGGAGGTGTTGGGGCGCAGAGTTTGAGGGGCTCATATTATTCACATCGGGTGGTTCTTAAACTGTTTGTTTTAAAAAAACACACAAAAAATTTTCCTCATCTTTGACTTTGACCGTTTTGCTATAAAACCTCACAGAGGGCATAAAATGATGTCTCTTTTCATTTATTCCCAGAGTGAAAAGAGCCACTTCCAGATGGTCCCTTTTAAAAGTTGAAATATATCCACTGCATCCCGTCCCATCTTCCAGGCCCTGTTACGCCAAGTGGCCCACGTGCATTAGCTTGCTCGAGGTCGATGACAGCCCACACTCTTGATTCCACTTTGGAGGTGAGGAAATCAGGGCTTAAGCAGAATGCATATCACATCTAGGGCCACACAGGTGAGAAGATGCCTCTAGACTTGTCCGGAAGAGGGGCCCCCAAGTCTAACCATCTGTCTGTATCAGGTAGGGTTCCAGCGGGGCGCGTGCCTCAACTCAGAAAGTTACATTCACAAAGGGGCTAATCACAACGGTGTGGGTGAGGCAGAGGGGCCTGGAGGCCGCCTCTGTTACCTCCCGGACTCGAAGCAGTGGGAGGAGGAGAAAAGTGGCTGCCACACCCACAGAACCTGCCAGAAGCTACAGAACAGGAAGGGGGGGGGAGGCTTGAAAGGGGTGGAGCCAAGACCTCCTTCTCCACCTCCACTCCCAGCTGGCGAAACACACCCCCCCAATCCTCCCTGCAGTCTAGAAGACACCCCCCCCCCACCCCACGCTTCCTCTGGCCGCTGGGTTTCAGGGTCTCTGCTCACATTCCACCCACAGCCCCCTTCTCCCCATGCGGTTGAGCCACGCCGCCTGCCTGCCTCCTGCCTGGCGTCTCCTCTCTCTCCTGGATTCATGAAGCGGGATTCAGAGGACCCACGAGGATGACAGAGAAGGCACCTGTGTTTGCGGGGCAGACACAGTGGAGCGGAGTCTGGAGAAAGCGTGGGACAACACAGGGAGGCCGGGGGAGGCCGGGGGAGGCCGGGGGAGGCCGGGGGAGGCCGGGAGCTTCTTGCTCTCAGAGCCGCAGGCCGGAGGCCATCTTGTCCCACCGAGTTTGGGCTCCAGCCCTGGGATGACTCCCTGGGCGGTTCATTCCCGCTGTGGCCATCAGGGGTTGGCACCGCTACTTAGAGCCCCTGCTGATGGGCACTCGGGAGGTTGCCCCACACCCTCGAATGGCTCCCCTTGTGCATCATCTCACCCACTTGTCCTTTCGTTCCTTGACCATCGCCGAGGGTGCACGTACGTGCTACCCACGGCCCCTTAACGCACTCTGTGCTGGAGCAGCGAAGGGAACTGCCCTGTCGCCTTTTAGGAAAATTCAGGCAAAACTAAGAGAATAAAAACATCCCCACAAATCACTGTAATTCACTTCGGAACATGACCTAACCCAAGGCCGATGAAATCTATTACTTGTTGTGACAAGGGGAGATTATTTCTATCTGTGAGTCAGATGCTCAAGGTTCAAGTTCATCCCCAGTGGACAGTTTCCTAGAAACCCAGAATGATTCTGTCCCAGACGTGGGTTCTTGACTGTGAACTCCTTCTGAAAGGGACACTCTGACCCATGCTGTCTAGTACCACTGCCTGCTCTTGTCAGCTCCTCCTGGTAAGTCCCTCTCTCTTCCGACTGTTTGCAGTGCTGGAGGCAGTTCCAGCCAGCGTGAGCTCAGTCAAAGACTGTTTCGGCTTCCTGGGAGGGCTCGGAAACATAAGTTCGTGAAGCCGGGTCCCCAGGTGGCACAGCAAGGCCAGGTCAAGGCCAGGTCACCTGGTGTCCTGTGCTGCACCCTGTCCTCACCATCCCACACTGGCGTAAAAGTTGGTTACGAGGAAGCAAGATGGGGTAAAGTAAATCTTCCCTTTAATTAAGTTAAAATAAGCTCAAGTTGAACACGGACTCTGGAAGTCTTCCAGACACACAATCTTCTCTTCTCTTACATCCTCTGTGCAAGTGATCACGATGTTCGAGAACTGCCTTTCTCCATGTCTTGTTCCTTACTCTCTTGGGAGCCCCTGGGACTAGAATTGGCCTCTCATTTGTCTTAGTGTCTCCTGCACAAGGCAGTGCCTGATGGGTGAAAGGCTTCTGGCTAATGCTTCTTGAGAGAACACTGCCCTGGCCCCTCCCCCTGCACAGCATTTGTAAATCTGTAGTGACCGAACCCACGGCAAACACTACGGACTGCCTCTTACTGACGTCCTTTCACACTGTTTCTCAGGCGATTCTTACTAAGATGCTGTCAGAGTATTACGTCAATGCCCACCTTACTGATAAAGAAGTGAGGGCCTGGGTATTCTGGACAATGACAGCTAACGCTTGCCCACACCGACTAGCTCAGGGATGGTTCAAAGCACTTTATAGGTCCTGCCCCACTTAATAGTCACGACAAATCTAAGAGACAGTCCAAGGATGATCTCCAGATTTCCCATGATGACCTGAAGCACAGAGATGCCAAGGGAAGTGCGGAAGCTCGCAGAGCCACGAGCGTTGCCAGCCGGGATTTGGAAACAGCTGGTCTCACTACAGTGTGCAAGTCCTTCTTGCCTTCACTCCACCGCCTTTTTGGATGACAGGCCGAGGGTGCAGAGATGGCCAGCCGCAACACACCCCACTTTGGTTAACGACTGGTTTTATAAGAAGCTCTCCTTCTCTCAAAGCTCGGCTTCTCCATCTTTGAGAAGTGATACTAACACCCACTCCGCTCCTATGGGTCTGCCTTTCTAGATCACCTGCCCGGCTTCCTGCGCATCCTGCTTGGAGCCCTAAGATCTATCCTTCACTCTGGTTTGCACAATGCCAGCATCTCTGAATTCTTCGATCCTCAAACTATTTTAATATACCAAAGAAGTCAGCCCACCCTCTGTCCAGGCCTGGACCCAGGGAAAAATACTTTTTCAAATTTTGAAAGTCAGAAGAATGTTGGAAAATAACTCACAATTTGAAATCTAAATGTTACCAACACTTCGTGTCAGTGTGACCTTGAGTAGGTCATGTCTTCTACACATTTACTCTTCTTCATCTGAAAAATAATCATAATAGGAACAGTTACAGCAACGGTACTGCTTATCCATGGATTAATATGAGAATAAATGAGAGCACAGTAAACAGATTTTAAAAATAATAATGATCAGTTAGATGTAGAATTATTATTCTTTTAATGTTTATTTATTTTTGAGAGAGAGAAAGCGTGTGCACGTATTTGTGTGTGTGTGTGAGCGGGGGAGGGGCAGAGAGAGAGGGAGACACAGAATCCGAAGCAGGCTCCAGGCTCCGAGCTGTCACAACAGAGTCCAACGCGGAGCTTGAACCCACAAACTGTGAGATCATGACCTGAGCCGAAGTCAGAGGCTTAACTGACTGATTATTACTGTTACAGATTCATTAGTTCTGCATTGCTGGAACTCGGGTGGAAAAGTCAATGGTTTCATTGAGTAAGTAGCCTAGCCTGTAGGATGGAAGTCTCAGGTCCCCGGGCGTTCCTTTATTAGTCAGTGTATCTATGCTGGGCTCCCCACCTGCTCCTCCCCCCCCCCGAGATAATCCTTCCCAGCAACGTGATGTAGAAGAAAGGTCACGTGTTCTAGAATTAAACACCATACTGTGACCTTCGGCAACTTATTTAGCATTTCAATATATCCATGGATATTTATACTCACAAGACAGGGGTTATAATAATTCTCGGAGCTGCTGTGGGACTAAAAGGTGATGCTAAATATATAGGACTTAGCTCAGAGTTGTACCTGAAGAAATATCTGCTTTCTTCTTCCTTTGGATAGAACTATTTTTATGAAACAGAGAGAACTCATGGGAAAATTTAAAGCTTGTAGTTGCCTGGTGTTACTATTAACAAATAAAACTGTCGGTCCTTCTCTCTTCGGCTTGCCAGTACTTTGACCATTTTCTTGATTTCAGACCCCATTTGGAAGATGGGAAGTTTCCAGGAGAAATATGTGCAGAAGAAGGTGTGTATTCCTACAAAATAAAAGCTGCCTATTTGATGAGAGAAGAGAGTATTTGTACTCATTTCCTGGTAGAAGCCGAATTCTCTCTCCTTCTTCCCAACTACCTGTGGACTTGTGTATCTTTTCTCATACCTTGTGTAAGAGCCACCCATATGCATAAACCAATGGAGGTGAAATAGGTTTGGGGAGCTGAAAGACATAATTCTAGTTCAATGATTTTTATTTCTGATACCACGGGGCCATCATTGTAATTTTATGAGCATCAGTCTAATCATCTACAAAAAGAGGATCAGATGAGGTAAAATGTGTAAAAGTTCTTAACACAAAATCTCATAGACAGGTAGTAGAAAGTTTATACATTTCTATTTCGTGTCATCTTTCCCCACAAGAGCATAATTTGAATTTTACATAACTGTATAGACCCCGTAATGATAAGCAATAGGCCCTACACAAAAGAGGGTCTTGGGTAATGTTTACAGAATTAAACTGAATTAAAAATATATGGATCATACGCACATGATAGAAATATAGCAATATTCTTTGCCATAAAAAGAACAAGCATAGTACGTAATTGTGTATTTTGAATGTAGGCATCATAAATTTAGCTCAAAATCCACAGTGTTCAACCCTTTTTCTGTTGGTTGGCTTCTTTCTTACAGAGGATCGTAAGAGCGGCAACGGTTTCAGGGAAAGAGTAAACTATTTGGAGTCAGAGTTGAATGGAAACACGACTTGACAGCTACATGAACTTGAGGGATTTATAACATTTTATTGGCTCAAAGGTGCCATGAGTTATAAAATGTATATGCACCACTAAAATGAAAGGAAATGCTAAGACATGATTGCTAATGCATTAACTGCAAGATGAATCCTAATTTCAAAAATGTTACGAGAAAAATGTGATTCAAGGATGTATTTTATTGAACTTCTGTGATCCTCAGTTTTTCCATTAGAATAATAAAGCTGATGATCACTAGGAGGATTCTGAAAGGATCCCATGGAAAAAGAGTATGAATGTCCTTTTCAAACTCGAAAATACTGCAAATATTATTTATAGACAAAGACTTCTTTTAACGAAAAAACTGAGTGTGAGATACGAAACCTCTCTTGCTCTCCTGGTCTATTTTTGTTCTCAGTGTTTCTTGGTGGCGTTTCCTGCCCTGGCAATGAGCTCATTGACTGTTCGTGGAATGTCATGACCAGAAAGCCCTGTACTTCATGTTTATTTCAAAATAGAATCATAGAGATTCCCCTGAATTTGTGTTCTGTGGCTTCGGTGTGGACCTCTCAAAGGTTTTTGTTTTTTTTTTTTAATTTTAATTGTTTTTAGTAACGACCAAAATACAAAATTTGTAGTTTAGTAATCACTCAGGAAAAATTCAATGTCACATTAAGATTATTCACTTAAAGCATCGAATCCAACCAAACCCAGAAAACACAAATAAGGTAGCTGAAGGCTCACACTCACACACACACACACACACACACACACACACACAGACCAAGAAAAATATCCAGATCAGGGAAAGAGCTGGTTTACTTAGATAAAGAAATATTTGGGGGGGACTTTTAAAGTACATCCAGGATATCAGGTATGAACACTTTTTTTTAATTTTTTTTCAATGTTTATTTATTTTTGAGAGAGAGCACAAGCAAGGGAGAGGCAGAGAGAGAGGGAGACACAGAATCCAAAGCAGGTTGCAGGCTCCGAGCTGTCAGCACAGAGCCTGACATGGGGCTTGAATCCACAAACCGTGAGATCATGACCTGAGCTGAAGTCAGATGCTTTGCCAACTGAACCCCCCAGGTGCCCCTTATGGCCCCCTCAACATATTCATTTGACCTCAAATTTTGGGACAGGAGAGAGAGAGAGGGAAGGAAGAAGGGAGAAGCTCGGTGGGGTCTCTGTTACACTCAGTGTCAAATGACATATGGCCGTGCCATGTGAATGAAAAAAGTCAAATGTTGCATATTCATGGTCTCCTGGGCTTTTGCCAAAACCTCTTGATGTGACAGACACCAGTGCCAAGAAATACTCTGATTAAAGCCCTGTGAGCCCCTCCTCCGTTTCTGATTTTGTGGCTCTGCCCCTGCTGCCCCTGGAAGAGAAGGTAACCGTTCCCTAAGTCTGGTACATTACAGGTAAATCTCAATAAGCTAATGAAGCTCAAATGTTTTAGGAGTTATGAACAGCATGGAACACTACAGAACACCATAATGAGGGCATTAACTAAGTCATGAAATTTGACAGGAATTAGTTTTAAAACTTAGGAAAGAGTGAAGCCACTCTGCAGAGTCCAACATCCGCCCTGGGGATGAGCTCAGATTAGGCACAGACCGCATCGGTTTTGATTCCCCATCCACAAGCATTTGAGTAGCACATTTCCTCCGCCCAGACTCTGGTCCTCCCTGCCTCTCCCCTGTCGGAATCCTAAACACGATCCATATTTCAGCTTTGCTTCCCTCCTTCCATAAAATGTTTATCTCTGTGTGTGTCTCTCTTAAAAAGCCTCCCACTTAACACATTCTGGATGCATTCGCAATAGCGCTCATTCCTGGAACTCAACGATGTAGAGATGTCTGTCTCCTTCATAGATGTGATTTCTGCATTTCATTCATATGTATAACCCCACAGCTTATGCACACAATTACTCAATATTGGTTAGTTAAATCTGATTTTGAATATTAGGGATAAAAAACACCGATATAACAGGGAGAGGGAACGGGATGTAATTTAATGGCATAAAACAATGACTGTCACATAAACCAATGAAGACACCACACAATTGCTTTACTCCCTGTGTCTGACGACTCGCTGGTTAAAGCCAACTCCACCTTTTCAGCCCCCCTCCCCCAAGAAAAAGCATAGCTGAATCGAAATAAATGAGAATGATGTGATGATGTGATGAAAATTAAAATCATTAAGTCTGCAAACTGACTTTTTGTTTTAGTAATCAAATACTTAAAACACGCCTCAGCTCTGGGCACACTTGGTTTGGCAAGTCTGTCCTTGAGAATTATTGCCACGGGACGGTGCTCACTGAATTTCCTTCAGTGACTTTTCATCCCTCCCTCACTCCCACAGTCCAGACGCCCTCCAGGCTTCAGGAAATTACTTCCTCTTTTGTCCGTCTCGAAGAGGGATTGTCAACATTGGCTCTATGGGCTTTCGGGTCAGATGATTCTCGGCTGTCTGGCTGTCCTGCGTATTTATTGTATGATGTTCAACAGCATCCCTGGCCTGTATCCTCTAGATGTCAGTCGCACCCCCAAGTCATGACAATCACCACTGTCTCCAGGCATGGCCAAGCCTGCCACCCGGCGAGGAGAGGTGTCCTTGGCTTCCAGTGATACTGAGACTCCCCTGGAGAAGCTCCCTTGAAACACGACCTAGCATGTGAAACCAGCAGAACTGAGAGGAGCCATGAATCCAGAAGTCCAGTCACAGATTAAGAGAAGCCCAAAGCAATTAGGTACAAGAGTAGAGTTTCCAGAACATGAGTGTGAGCATGTCACTCTTGTGTTTAAAACCCTCTACTAGCGGGGTCACCTGGGAGGGTCAGTTGGGCAAGTGCCTGACTCTTGGTTCCCCCTCAGGCCATGATCTTGTGGTTTTGTGGGTTCAAGCCCTGTGTCGGGCTCTGCGCTGACAGTGTGGAGCCTGCTTGGGATTCTCTGTCTCCCTGTCTCTCTGCCCCTCCCTAACTTGAGCTGTCTCTGTGTCTCTCAAAATAAATAAATAAACTTAAAAAAATAATAAAACCCTCCAGTAGTTCCCTGTCACTCGAGAGAGAACATGGCGGAACATCTGCTCAGGGCTCACAACGCGCTTTCTCGGCTCCATCGCCCCCGACCCCCGGCTCCTCACAGACATTTGAGTGTATTGTGCCCCTTCACGCCCACCTTCTCGAAAAACATCTCTTCCTCTAAATGCCATGTTTTGAAGTCTCCTTACATGTCTGCCCCCCATCACTAGTGTGTAAACTCCATGTGGGAAAACAGTTGGAGGACAAAACTCCTTAACTCACCATTTTGTGCCTCGCGCCTTACTCAGTAAGGATGGTGGGAAAATGGCCGAAAATCTTTATATTCCTGTGAATAGATTGGCTAGCCTTGACTTTCTGTCTCCCCATTCTTTATTCAGTCATTCGTGGAAATTCAGTCTAACCCCACCGAAAAAGCATCCACAGACTTCAATCTTCCTCTTTGATTTGAACACACTGATTCATTCACATGTCAATCAGAGGTCCTTCCTCCACAGTCCTGGTCACCTTAGTGTTTACTGCTAGTGTTTGGTTCCCAGAAAAAAATTTTTTAAGAACATCTCGATCATTTACTTTTAACTTTTCTTTTTTGTGAATAACATAAGCCGTGCCTCATCTTTCTGTGTACTTGCCCCAGAAAACCCGCAGAGCAGGACATCTGGCCAAGAGCCTACCGTTAGGGAGCACAGCGTATTTGTTGCTTCTTTACCTTTTTTTTTTTTAATAGTTTATTGTCAGATTGGTTTCCATATAACACCCAGTGCTTCTCCCCACACGTGCCCCCCTCCATGACCATCACCCCCTCCTTCCCTCCCCCTCCCCCTTCAGTCCATGGTTGGTCTCCAGTATTCAGTAGTCTCCCTTGATCTGTGTCCCTCACTCTCCCCCGCTCTCTTTCCCTCTTCCTCTCCCCATGGTCCCCTGCCAGGTCTCTCCTGTTAGACCTATGAGTGCAAACATATGGTATCTATCCTTCTCTGCCTGACTTATTTCGCTTAGCATGACACCCTTGAGGTCCATCCACTCTGCTACAAATGGCCAGATTTCATTCTTTCTCATTGCCATGTAGTACTCCATTGTGTATATATACCACATCTTCTTGATCCACTCATCAGGTGATGGACATTTAGGCTCTTTCCATGATTTGGCTATTGTTGACAGTGCCGCTATGAACATTGGGGTACATGTGCCCCTATGCCTCAGCACTCCTGTATCCCTTGGGTAAATCCCTAGCAGTGCTATTGCTGGGTCATAGGGGAGTCCTATCGATAGTTTTTTGAGGAGTCTCCACACTGTTTTCCAGAGCAGCTGTACCAGTTTACATTCCCACCAACCATGTAGGAGGGTGCTCGTCTCTCCACACCCATGCCAGCATCTTTAAAGATGCTGGCTTCTTTATCTTTATTTGAAGCTTCAGGAGAATGTTACCTTGAAGTCTTAGTTAACAAAGTATTCTCAGGATAGAAAGGATTGCTTCCTGGGGTCAGAGGGATTGGCCTCCGTCACGAAGGACCTCAGTGCTCCGCCCACACCCCCTTGGGCTTTTTTGACTGTTTTGTGTTCGCCATTCCCAGCTTCAAGGTACTTCTGTCTCCAAAGGTCTGTCCCTGTGACTGGGGGTGGCCCTGAGCTAGCAGAGTCCCCCTGTGTGCGCACACGGCTTCAAGTTCTCGGGCCATCCTCCCCACTTGCTGCTTCAAAGAATCGGGAGCTGGAGTCTCAGCTACTCATGGGGGTCCAGACACTGTGAGCACAGCTTACCCCCCACAGCCTTTCCGCCCAGAGCAACTTAGAGGGGCTTTCTGGAAGTCACATTCTGGTGGGTTGTTTTTTTTTTTTAAGTTTATTTATTTTGAGAGAGAGAGAGAGAGAGAGAGAGAGAGAGAGAGAGAGAGAGAGAGAGTGTTCAAGTGGGGAAGGAGCAGAGGAAGATGGAGAGAATCCCAAGCAGGTTCCGTGCCAGTAATGCAGAGCCCAGTCCAAGGCACAGGCACAGCCCCACAAACCGTGAGATCACAACGTGAGCCGAAATCAAGAGTCTCACGCTTAACCGACTGAGCCGCCCAGGGGGGCCCCTGAAGTCACATTTTCGCTTCGCTCCTTCCTGTCCTGTTCCCTCAATCCCCCACCTGCTTCTCCTTGGAACACTTCCTTAATAAGTCCCTCGTACACACACTCTTGTCTTGGGCTTGCCTCTGCAGAGCCATCTAGAACAGCCCCTTCCTCTCTACTAACCGCTTGTCCTCTGGGAAGCGAAAGTGGGAGGGGCCGGCCGCCTACATAGCTGAAAAGTGAAGGTGTGAGTCTCCTTAAAAAGTATCAGAGTTTCAAGATCAGTAAATGCAGACCATTCAACTGAGACTCACAAGTTACAGGCCCTCAGGTCCCCTCGGCCGGATGATCCATGTCTGCCCCCCGGCCACTGCTAACAAGGCACTAGTGACACACGTACGGAGTTGGGGCGATGCTTCCAGTTCCTCTAACCAGATTGTATTTAAAGTCTTATCAGTAAAGTTTAGCTGTGATCGCGCCGGGGTGGCTTAGTCAGTTAAGGGCCCAACTTTTTGATTTTGGCTCAGGTCATGATCTCACAGTTCATGGGATCAAGCCCCAAGTCAGGCTCTGCTGACAGTCCAAGTCCCGTTTGGGATTCTCTCTCTCTCTGCCCCTCCCCTGCTCACACACACACTCTCTCTCTCCCTTCCTCTCTCAAAATAAATAATTAGATGATAAAAGATAGTTGTGGAAATGGAAAACATATGGGGATATTAAACAAGTCGGCTCGGCAGGGGCACCTGGGTGGCTCAGTTGGTTAAGTGTCCGGCTTTGGCTCAGGTCATGATCTCATGGTTTGTGGGTTCCAGCCCCATGTTGGGCTCTGTGCTGACAGCCCAGACCCCGGAGTCTGCCTCAGACTCTGTGTCTCCCTCTCTTTCTGTCCCTATCTTGCTCAAACTCTGTGTGTCTCTTTCTTTCAAGAGTAAAATAAATAATATTTTTTTAAAAAAATACGTTCAACAAAATGACTTATGACTCATAGGGAGTTCCAGGATTCATTTCTCCCAGCAAGATTCTGAACACATAGTAGTCACTCAATAAACAGTCATTTGCTGACTAAGACTTTAAAAAAATTTTTGCCTTTTTTTTTTTTTTTTTTTTTTTTACTAGTTTCCTTTCCACCTCTGGCACACAGGTTTGGAATCTGTGAGTTAGGAAAAATAAAGGCACCCAGTAATCACAATGACTCTGCAGATGGCAAAACCGAAACATCTTCATGAATTCGGCATGGTCACACACCTGATTTATGGTAACAGAGAATCCTGGAGCTCACTGCCTGTCAGGAAAAACAGGGTGTGATTTAGAATTGCTTGTGGAATTTGTATTAATGTAAACTTGAAATCTTACCAGAGGGACAGTGAAGCTGTGTCCCAAGTCTGCTCATGCGAGATTTATCTCTAGCCATGTAACAAGTCACCACAAAACTTGGCAGCTTAAGACCACACACATTTGGCCGGAAGCGAGGGTGGGACACAGAGAGATGGAGAAAGTGGGAATCTCGCTGGGCAGGGGTGAGGCGGAGGGATGCTCAGGTGCAGAGGCTGTTTGTGTTTCGTGAGAACGATTCCCCAGCTTCAGACGAGAAGCCAGACCGTGCCTGCGGGAAACCGGGATCCAGGTAAGATACTTGTGTATGCAAGCCGCGTGAGCGGTGGTGTTACTTCGGGCGGATGCGAGCAGCGGGCGTGGGAACCTGATGGTGAGACACGGAAGCGTGTGGCCAAGATCGCTGGGGAGCCACGAGCAATCCTGAAGACGGGGAGGTGTCCAAACGGACAGGACCACAACGGTGGGGACAGGAGTGACAAGACAGCCTTGGGGTGACTGCGGGACTGGGGGGTGGAAGACGGGGGTCCAATGACCGGAGGACACGGCAGCTTCGGTCCAGGCACGGGGTGCCCGCGCCTCCTCTCTCCAGACCCCTCGCGGGAATAAAACCGTGCGGCCGGGAACCTGTTTCCAGGAAGAAGAGCACATGTAGGAATAAGGTGGTTGGAGCGAAAACCTCAGTTCCAGGTCTGGGAGGCTGAGCACCAGTTAGGGATCCGGGGGCCGCGTGGAAGCCACTGATGATCCACGTGCCAGGGGCGGACCAGTGAAGCTCTGTCACAGACGAGTCCGTGGCCTTGTAACAAAATGCCCCCGGACTGTGCAGCTTGGAGCGCACGCGGGGTCTCAAGTGAGGGGCCACGGAGCAGCTTAGCGAACGTGCTGCTCAGGGGATCCCGCAAAGTCGTGGTCAGGCCGTCGTTGGGGGCTGCCATCCACGGCGGGGGGGGGGGGACTCGTGTGTCACCTTCTAAGGAGCCGGCTCACGTGGCTGGAGGCTGGGAACCGCCCCTCCCCTCTGGCAGCGGGCTTCCCCCAAAGCAAGAGATGGGAGATGGACAAAGATGGGAGATGAACAAAGACAGAGGATAGAGGACAGAAAAAGAAAACGAGAGAGAGAGAGAGAGAGAGAGAGAGAGAGAGAGAGAGAGAGAGGCAGGAAGAGAGGGAGAGAAGGAGAGAGAGAAAGAAGCTGTTGTAGCTTTGGGACCTGGCGTGAATGTCAGACATTGTCATGTTCTTTGTGTTAGAAGGGTGTCCAGGTCACACCCCAGGGGAACGAAATTTCTCCACCTTTTCAAGGGAAGACTATCCAAGAATTTGTGGACGTATTTTGAAAACTACCGCAGGGCGCCTGGGTGACCCGTGAGTTGAGCCTGTGACTCTTGATCTCAGCTCAGGTCATGGTCTCATAGTTCCTTAGATGGAGCCCCGCGTCTGGTTCTGCACTGGTAGCGTAGGAACCTGTTTGGGATTCTCTCTCTGTCTCTTGCCCCTCCCCTGCTTGCCTCTGTCTCAAAATAAATAAATAAACAAATGTAAAGTAAAATAGAATAAAACAAAATAAAGCAAAACAAAACTATGGCAAGGAGAGGAATGGGCTGTAAATACAGGGGTCAGGAGGCTGGAGAAAACAGGCAGGTGCAGACCGCACCCCCGGCGAGCACGGAGGGTGGGTGAGGGTCCAGCACACAGAGCTGGGACCATGAGGGAGGAGCTCTAGGCTCCACACAGGCCGCCTTCCCCCAGGACCCCACAGCCCGAGCTCACCTGCCTTCCAGATTAGGCGATCCTTCAGGTGCCTGGGTTTCCATCTCCTGTCCTCCCCGTCATCAGAGAGAAAAGAAATGACGTAGGTGCTCCCTCTCCAAGACTTTATTTTTATGTTTATTTATTTATTTATGGGGGGTGGGGGGTAGGGGAGAGAGACAGGTGAGAGAGAGATTCCCAAGCAGACTCCCAGCTGTCAGCATGGAGCCCACTTCTTCGGGGCTTGAACCCAGGAACCATGAGGTCATGGCCTGAGCTGAAGTCAGATGCTTAACCAACTGAGCCACCGGGTGCCTCCACGCTCAAGGCGTTAAATCGGGAGATGCGGACACAGACCAGGCACCAGGGCGGGCTTTGCACACAGGCGCAAACGTTCTGGAGGGCAGGCCACTCTCACCTGTGCAGCGCTCCCCCCCACCGGCTCCTCCGCCGGGTTCACCCCTTCCCGGGGCTGCCCCCCAGACTCCCCCCTTCCTGGGGCTGCCCACCCTCAGACTCGCCCCTTCCCGGGGCTACCCACCAGACTCACCCCTTCTTGGGGCTGCCCCCCAGACTCACCCCTTCCCGGAGCTGCTCCCCTCCACTCACCCCTTCCCAGGGCTGTCTCCCAGACTCACCCCTTCCCGGGGCTGCCCCCCCTACTCACCCCTTCCCAGGGCTGCCTGTCTGCATCCGCAGCCCGCGCCAATCCTGTTCCCCACGGGGACGGGGACGGACAGGCGGAGCTCGCGGCCAGATGACCAGTGCAGCCCGCGTGGTGTCCCGGCTCCCGGAGCAGCTCTGGCCTGGGGGCCGCGCCGAGACCGCCCCGTGGGACCCGGGAAGGGTTGGGAACAGGTGCAGAGCGTTTCCAGCTGAAACCTCGGGGACCGCGTGGCTCCGTGTTCAGCGGAGAGACAGAAAGGCAGGACGAGGCCGCGGAGGAAGCGTGGTCCCAGGGCGGCGTGGCAGCTCCGGGGGCGAGTCCGTGGATCCGGATCCGGAGGGGAGCGCACTCTGTCCTGGGGTGCGGGCAGGTCCGGGCTCCGTCTAGTCCAGCGCTTGCCTGCATCTTGGCAACTCCTGGCCCGCGGGCGGCTCCCTGCGTTGCAGTTTGCAGTTTCTGCCTCCTCAGCAAGATGGGGAGCACTGTCCGTCCCCTTGAGCCCCCGGGGTTGCAGTAGTAGTGGTGGTAGTCGTCGTCGTCGTATTTAATCTGTGAATTTGGCTCCCATATAGGAACCTGAACCTTAGTTTGCAGTATCTTCTGCCAAGAAACGGAGATATCGAGCTGTAGTTAAATGTGCTTCTGCCTTGGGTCCATGCCCCCCAGGAAGGCCCCCTCACCCCCTCCAGGCTGCCCCCACCCCCTCCCAGAGGCTTCCCTGCTTACCCAGCCCCCCTCGGTGTGTTCCTCCCTGAGGCCCAGCAGGTGTGATTGCAAGTAGGGTCCCCGCCTTCCGGTTCCACACCCCGGGTCTCCCGGGACCCGCACACGCGCTGCAGAGAGTGGTGGGAGACGAGCAGGTCGGGTCCGGTCCGTCCTCATGCCGCCAAAGAAAAGGAAAAATAATGAAAAAGATAGGATGCACCGTGTTCTGTTGGCCTCCCGTGTTCTGACGCAACGTTTTTCTTGTATGCGGGAGGTTGCTCAGAGGGTCGAGGAACGTGTTTCAGCAGAGGAAGGCCAATTTTCCAAACCACTCGTTTGGCAAATACACAAGCTCTCGAGCTGGAAAGCCCTGCTTCCGGTTCCTCGCGGTTTACCTAATCCAAAATCAGCGCAATCGTGTTGAAAAACCATGGTCAGCTCTGCCAATAGCCTTGGGCTGTGCCCACCCGGGTAGGGGACTCCAGGGAGATGGTGGTGACAGGTTGCTTCTGCCGATGAAACACGCGGCCATACGTACAGAGCACGAAGGCCTGTTTGAAGAGCTACCGGGCCCCAAATTTACGGCGCTCTTTATTTAACGGCTGCCCCGCCCTCCCTGTAAATGCTTTCATAGGAGCAGCCAGTTTATTCCTTAGCTAATAACCCGCCCACTCAAGCTGGAATGGCTGGACAAAAAGTTCTACAATATGCAGTAGTTGATCAGACAATAATCAATATATCTCATTTTCTTAGCACCATATCCACTCACATAGTAAATTTCTCACTGTTGTATGGATCAGGATCCCCTCCTCCCCAAATAATGAATAACCCGGGAAAGTGCTAGCACTTTAAAAAATCGGCTAGCATTCAAAGCCGGCAAGAATCTCTATAAATCTGCACTCCGATGTTATAAAATGATGCGTCTTCAGCATTTTCTTCTTTTTCTTGATGTTGAACTGCACGCGCTTACCAGAACAGAATCGATGAGGGATAAAAATGCGACAAAGCTATCTTACTGCAGCCATTCTCTCCTAAACCATCCGTTTGCAAGAGACTGGCTAATTAAATCACGCCGTGGGTCTTCCCTTTAGCAAGAAAATGCGGTTAGCTCATCTGAGCTCATATGCTAATACTAGAAAACGGGCATTTTCACGTAGGACACATGATCTCAAGTCCCATAGAACATTCTCAGTTAGTTGTAGTTAGTGTCTATGGACAGACCCACACAAAAATGGGCTTCTGTCCCCTCACATCATTCAGCTTCTTCACCTTTATTCATTAATTAATTGGGTAGATGTTTATGAAGTATGCAATGTGCACGAGGCAGCTTTGACTGCGGGACCTAGTTTCTGGCTGTGGCTTCATGGGCTTATAGTTTAACCTTGTTCCACAGCTCTGGCCCTCAGTTTTTGTTTCCCTTCTCAGTTAGAATCTGGGTGCTTATGCCAAGCCAAATATTGTCAACCAATCTACTGCCTCCTAAAGAGGTAATGAGATGATAGGAATAAAGTGATTGGCACTAAGATCCGAGACTGAGCATTCCAGTGCTAATACCTTCTTGACTTTCTGTAAATGGTTGAGGGGGATGGGGTGGGAGTCTGGGCGCTTGCAGCCTGTCTGTCCTGAGGAAGATTATCTGTAGGTAAACACCGAATCCACAACGAGCCTTAAGATTACGAAGGGCATGCAGGGGACCCAGGATCATCAGGCAACCTTGAAAAACAAATCTGAAGGACTCACGCTTCCCAAAGGTTTAAGGCAATGTGGCCCCGGCATAGGGATCAGCAGAAACGAGAATGCAGCAGAGAACTCTTATTTATAATCGGCGAACTTTTGATTAGGTGTCAGGCAAACTCAGTGGGAGAAAGGATAATCTTTTATATGAATGATGCTGGAAAGCTAAATACTCACCCACAAAACATGAAGTTGAACCCTTATTTTGTATCATATACAAGAATTAACTCAAAATTATCTATACACTGCAATTTACAGCTAAAACTGTAAAAGTCTCAGAAGGAAAGACTAAATGGGAGACCAAAGCGCAAGTGACAAAATAGAATATAAATAAATCTGACTTTATCAAATGTAACCCTCATGCTTGAAAATACAGCACTGAAAGGTAAAAAGACAATTCTGTGAACTGTGAGAAAGTATTTGTAGATGACTTATGTGATATGAGACTTGTATCCAGACTATAGAAAGAATTCTTACAACTCATCAATAAAGGGATGATCCAATTTTTTGATGGGAAAATAATTTGAATAGACATGTTTTCAAAGAAGACATACAAAGGGCCAATACTCCCACAATGCTAAGAGACAATAACAAGTGTTGGTGATGCCATGGGAACCTTGGAACACTGGGACATTGCTACGTTTCTAGTGAGAAGCAAAAATGGTACAGAGACTTCGGAAAATGAGGGGCAGCTCCTCAAGACGTTAAGCCCAGACTTACCTTATCAGTATTCCACCCTCTAAGTGCACACTCAAGAGTTTGAAAATATATGTCCACACAAAAACCTGGGCACAAATATTTCAGAAACATTATTCACAATAGAAGAAACAACCCAAATGTTCTTTGACTGATGAATGGATAAATAAAATGTGGTCCATCCACACAGTGGACATTTATGCAGCCGTAAAAAGGTGGAGCCCTTACCTATAATGCCACATGAATGAGCCTTGGAAACATGCTGGGTGACAGGAATCGGACCCCGATGGGCACCTGCTGTGTGATGTCATTTACATGAAATGTTGAGAATGGCCAAAGCCGGAAGACAGAAGGTAGATGAGTGGTTGTAGGAGGTCAGGAAGGGGGAGTGGAGGTCGATCACCTTTTTTTGAGGGTGATAAGAATGTTCTAAAATTAGATAGTTCATGGCTCTGTGCATATAATACTATCTTGTAGATTTGAAAAGAATGGATTTTATGGTGTGTAATTGATATCTCAGTAAAGTTGGCATAGAAAAATTCCCCTCATTTATTACCTCTCCGCTCCATGAGTCCAGATGTGACAGGACTGAGTTCTCTGCTAGCGAGTCACAAACAAAGAGAAATCAAGATGGTGGCTGGGCTCTGGATCCTGGGCCCTTCCTCCCAGCTCACTCTCGTCCTTTGCAGAATTCAGTTCCCTGTCACGGAACAGAGCTGTGGATCCTGTTTCCTTGCTCGCTATCCACGGCAGTCCCCCTATTCTTCCCCACTCGGCTCCCCTCCCTCAAAGCCAACAATGGAGGATCTTCCTTTGGAGTAAAATCCCAGCTCCTTCTTCAAGCCCCTTCGTTCAGGATGGGGCTTGTCTCTGTTCAGCACTCATCTGAATGAGAGCAGTGCTGTCCAGGGCAGCCTTCCCTTTCTGGAGCCAGCTGGACTGTGGAACGTAACCTCACCACATTCTCTGTCCCAGGGATTGCTGCTGGTGTGTGCGACAGCCGGTTAGAATCGAGGTGGGCATTCTAGAATTCTGTTTGCCGTGGCCCCTGGCTTTAAATCTCCCCAGCCTCATGCTGACCTACCCTCCTATCCTCTTTGAATTATTTTGTATATTCTCTTGAGGACCATCATGTGGCCCAGCACAGAGCAGAGACTTATAAAAAAGTACTTTCAGGCTGAATGCTATGGGCAGTGGGTGCACATGGCCTGTCCTCAGGGTCAGGGGGCTCTGGACAATATGGACATCAGTATGCCCGGCGTCTCTTTCCATAAACAGTCTGCGAATGGTGCTGAATTCTACAGTTCTTAGGGATGGTCTTAGGATTGTTCTAGAAATTTCAATCTTATTTCCTGTATTTGGAAACCCAACATTCCCAAGAGGTATGTGTGTCTGTGTGTAGTGATGGAGAGAACGGGGTGTGGGGGGAAGAGCAGAGATGGCTGACGGAGCCGTTTATTGCCACGGCCACTTCCAGCCAGGCTGCTCAAAAACAGGAAATAACATGAAAATCAATAGAACTTAATAGAAGTCATCACTGAAGGTGAAGAAGGCTGCGGAAAGATGAGCAGCTTTCGTGGAATACTGGCTCTGTCTCCCTTTCTCTCTGTCTCTGTCTCTGTCTCTCTCTGTCTCTCTCTCTCTGTCTCTCTGTCTCTCTCTCTCTCTCTCTCTCTCTCTCTCCTCCCCACCTTTTCAGATGCTGTGGATTTATCCACAATATGCCCAGATTCTGAAAACCCGAGGGGAGGGGTGAACTTTAATTGCAGCCACATGAAACCTTGGAGGGATTGGCTTCTTGACAAGGCCTCCCTGGAAGTCGTGGAGGGCCGGCCAGATGACGGGAATTGACCCCGACAGCAACCGCAGAGCGTTTCAGCTTCACAAGATGATTTTTTCACCACTTGTGATGCAAGAGGAGCGCCATGACGTGATGATCCATCTTTGAAGACAGGCTTCTTATCTACTTCGCAAAAATGTCCTTGAGTTCAGCTCTCCCGTCTGCCTAACACGGGGAGAGCATGTCTACCCGGGTTTTTAGGAGTTAAACGTTAAGAGATGTCTATTGCTTAAAATGTGTATTCACTTAGATAAGAATCTGATTTCAATAAGTAACTTTTTCCAGATTAAAAAAATAAAAAGGTTCCCTTGCACCCGTCAGGGGGTTTTATCGATGCTACATTGTGCAGACCCAGAATAACTCTTGGAGATATGTTTAATTCTTGTTCTTTACAGATCAGAAAACGGGAGCTATCAAAATGGAATCACTACTTACAGAGGCTGAAATCTGGGCCCACAAGGCCACTTGCTGAGTTGACTTTTTTTTTTTTTTTTTGCTTTCTGGAGCACCATAGGTCTCTACTGCCCCTCGAGAAAATGACTTACTACCTCCCCACACACTCCAAGTAGATGATGTTGCATTTTTTTCCCCAGAGAAACTTACTTTTTTTTTTTTTTTTTTTTAATCATTGCACATCTTCTGTCTGGAGCAGTCATGTATAACTAACGACACCTTGGACCATTTTGTCATGGAGAGCCCTACACATGTCAATTGGGTCTTTTCTTTCTTCTGATTTTTTTTCTTTTTAAAAAAAAAATTTAGATAGGCTCCATGCCCAGTGTGGGACTCGAACTCATGACCCTGAGATCAAGAGCCGTGCGCTTGACTGACTGAGCCAGCCAGGTGCCCTGAGAATTGCGTCTTTCCAACAAAATTGCCAGAAGTTGCACATTTTTCTTTTTGTAAAGAACCACCTCAGAATCTTTTCAGGTCAAGGTTTGATATAAATAAATGTAACGGGATGTTCAATATTTTTCCATTTTTAGAGCCTTGTTAAAACCAGTGAACTAAGAAGCAAGGTGACAGTCCCTCAGTTTCTAAAAATGGCAGCCAGACTCATTCGTTGCAGGAACTGCTAAGAAGTAGTCAGCCTTGTTCTCAGACACTCCCCCGATTGTCCTTCTTTGGGCTTCAAACAAGAGGGCACTGGAAACTGATCAGAGTTGGAGCGAGAAGAGATATCAGGGTGTTCAGGGCCTGAGAATCACCCACCGTCTCAGCACATCTGAGGGGAGCCTTCTCAGAACCACAGAAGGTGAGTGGGGATGTCTTCCCAGAGAAAATCCAGAGAGCCAACCCTTTCCCAAGCCCCGTTTGGAAATAACCGAGCTGCCCACACAGTAGGGAATAAGCTAATAGGGACACCTGTTTCCTCCCAAAGCGGAAGAGACAGCGCTTCCAGGAGGTGACTGGACTCCACCTGGGGCAGGGTGTTTGGGGGCTGCATCACTTTGGAGAAGACGTGGCTCCACTGGCTAGCTGTCCCCACTTCCTTTGGAAGGGTCTGCACTCCTATAAGGATGCGTCTGCGTTTCCACTGGAGGTGAACGCACCAACATTGGGAGGGGGCCCAAGGTTTCATTCCCAGCAGGTGTCCTTTCTGTGGGAAGACACTTGAATCATTTCCCTTGGGAGCTGTCTTTCCAATTGCGAGGCATGGACAGGTCCAGATTCTCAAGGGCAAGGACGCCGGGTACTTCCTGTAAACAAGAGGAGACTCCCAGAAACAGCTTGGCCGAGGGGGAGTTAATCATCTGTGTCATAAAATGATGTCCTATCCGAGATGTGGGGCAGGGGGGGAGGAGAGCTGACAGTCAATCATACCTCCAGGTAACCCACAGCACACGGCCCGTGTGACCAACCCAGCATTTGAGAAACTGTATGTAGGTCCTTAATCACACAGGACTGTGCCCTTGCACCCCCCTCTACAGAAAGCAGAGGTACTGATGGTGTAGGTGGTGTGATATGAGGAGATAACACCTTACTCCCATTGCAGGCAGGAGAGCCCGAGTCAGACCTGAGCCACGGCTGGGGTGTGGGTAGGGAAATGATCTTGTTGTAATGCTTGGGCTGGATCCAGAAGGCAATGACTCTGCCCATTCAGGGATGGGGAAAGAAGACTGAGCAAGCAGGTTTGAAGACCGCAGTACACAGGTTCCTACCTTGTGTCCGTCCAGTGAGCCCGTGTGGTCCGCCACACACGTGTACAAAGGCATTCGGGCAGAGGCTACAGAAGTACGAACAGTGTGTGCGCAACACCACTCTCAACAACTTGAACTCCATGAGCCGATACCATCCATGTCTACACTCACGGCCCGTGTTCCATCTTTTTGCCTTCCCCTCCTACCTGCTGTGTGTTCAGTACTAGGTTAGGGAATTTCCAGACGCAGAAGAACCTGTCCGCTGCAGATGTGATGAGAGCATGGCTCAAATGAGACATGACTTCATGAAAATAAGAGATGGGCTGGCCATACTCAATGTCTCAAAGATAAGGGGCATCAATCCTCAAAAATTTTATACAATCGTCATGCTGAAGAAATATGTTTAATTGCATGACCAGTTGGGATGATCATGCAGAAAAAAGGTGGGGGAGAAAGGTCATTCAAGGGACAGCAAAATAATGAGGAAAACATGCATTGGCCAATCCAGACTTCTTTAAAAGACGGATTGCCATTTCACCAGAACAGCGATTCCCACCATTCCAGCTGTGTTTGCGGAGATAGGAGAATATGTCAAGTGGCGTGACCCCAGCTCTGCATTAACTATCTATCTGATCTCGAGGAAGTCTTTGAGTATCTCCAAACCTCCTCTCTCATCTATAAGCAGCAGACATAAACCTCAACATCCATGCCCAGATTTCCAACATTGAGAAAGCAGTTTAATTTCCTGTTTTGCAATCTACATATTTGAATGCTTATGTTGGGTCTTTTCCATGACAATTCCAGGAGGTGAGCAAATTCACTCCGATCTAGTCTTCTCCTGCATTTTTTCCAAAAGATACTCTGAATTTTAGGGTAACAGATGTTCGCTTATTATAGGAAGACAATGCTGTGAAATTCTGGCAGCCTGGGCATTTGTTTCCAAGCATGACATTTTAAGACACTCTGAATATTTGTAAGGCTTCAGAGGCTCCAGTTGGACAAGATGTGGCCTTTGTCAGTGATGTCTCCACGGCACGGAAGCCCCACAAAACCAGTTACAGAGGGAGGGTGAAGTCAGCAGAGGTTACCTGAAGGATGCCTACCCCAGTCAAAAATACAACGACTTTTAATGACGCATGATCTTTTCATTCGAAGTTGCAAATGACCCACAAGGTAACTTTTTTCAGCTTGTTATGTTCTGGGTTCTGCAGGTCAGCTAGCGAAGTGCAAATGTGATTGGCACACAGGGCCCCTTGGAACCGTCAGGCCACCTTGCAGTTAGGCATGATGCCACCGGGACAGATGGAATGAATGATGGCATGCGAGACGGCCAAGACGCTTACCAGCGCTGAGCTTTCTGAGAGAATTTCCACTCTCAGAATGTCAGGATACAGATGCATGGCAGAGCTAGCACTCGGGTATTTCATGCGCTATACAAACTGTAGAGGAAATGGTGCTGTTTTTACATAGGGCTGGATACCGAACCGGAGAAGCATAGACTAACAGACTCCTTGAGTTCAGAGGCACTTTCAAGGCAATGCATTTTGGTGACCCATTTGGTGCTCCATTCATTCATCCATGTGTCCTACACGTACTGGATATCCATGACCAGTGAGGCACAATTATCACCCAGCCAGGCTCTGACCACTGTTACACTATCCATGTCACCCTCCACGAAATAACTTCAAATTTGACCACACCCTCTTAAGATTCAACATCCAGGAGTGCCTGGTGGCTCGGTCAGTTAAGCTCCTAATTTTGGCTCAGGTCATGATCTCATGGTTCATGAGTTTGAGCTCCATGTCAGGCTCTGTGCTGATAGTTCAGAGCCTGGAGCCCGCTTCGGATTCTGTTTCCTTCTCTCTTTGCCCCTCCCCTACTAACACTCTACCTGCCTGTCTCTGTCTTTCTCAAAAATAAATAAACATTAAAAGAAAAAAGATACAACATCCAGAACCAAATTCACTCCTGAATATGCAATTGGTTCTAAGATGGCAAACACGAGAGTGGCTTTAAGCAAGATTGTAACAATTTTTGGTTGTTACTCTTCGAATATGAATATGACTTTTTATTCAATTTTTATAAAACACAAGGAGCTTTGTTCCAGAGAGGCAGCAAAGAGTGTGGGTTTAACACTTGGCCCTGATGTGACCTTGTGTAGTACAGTGAGGTTGGAAGCCACGTCTCAGGGTCAGAGACGGCTTACATCTCATGGCTGGCATTTCTTGGCCGGGTGATCTGGGGACAGCTATGGGGGAGCTCTGAGCGTCCCTGACCGCAGCTGCAGAGTGCAGATAATGCTGTCATATACCTCCCATCATATACCTCTACTCCTTTCATTGCAACATATTTTGTAACCACTGTGTGCACAGGCACGATCTATTAATTATGGTATTGGATGAGTTCATGTTATAATAGGCGAATAATCAATACTGCTCTTGAACACAGACGAAGCCACTTGTTGTCAGCATCAGATGCAGAATATATCTACTGAATGAAAACAAAACACTTGGCCTGGAAGTAATCTTATGATATAACACAGGTGTATCTGTCTACACCTACAATATGGTGCAAATCTTTGTAGGAAAGATACTGGAAGTGAACTCCCCTATGGGAAGAAATGAGTGAACCCACAGATTTAGATCATGTGGATACTGGGCTATGATGGGTCAGGGGGACGTTTGCAGAGATCACAGTAGTCTTCGCTGAAAGCTGCGAGGACTCCTGTCAGACACGCACATGCTCCGTACACCATCATCACCTTGGGCTACTGTTCCAGAGTCCAGGAGACTTTGAACCAGAAGTGGGGGAAAGGTAACCAAACTCCCACGGAACCACAATGGCCCAACACCACATGTGTCTTTTCCTTCCCAGTCTACTCTCCACAGAAAGCAGGCCTGGGGAACATTGGAGCAAAGCACGGATCTCTTGCTCACTAGCTCCTACTCCAGACCTGTGGGTCATCCTTGGCTCCTTGGCAAGATGGAAGTCTTGAAGGGGAAGCTCAAGAGGAAGATGCTTTGCTATGGTCTTCTGGGACGGCTGGACCTTGGAGCTCTGGGTGTGTTGTGCCAATGGTTCATGCACTGGTAATGTCGCCCTTGGAAAAGATGCAACCCAGGCATTGGTGGATATCATCAACAGTGATGGTGATGCTCTGGATGGGGGCTGTTGGTGGTAGTACCTTCCCCACCATTGTTTACATATGTGCTTCTTGGGGCAGTAGACGGTGTTATGGTTTAAATTGTGTGCCCTAAAGATGCATATGTTGATTTCCTCATGCCCACGACCTGAGTGTGGGAACTTCTTTGAAGACAGGGCTGTGGCAGATGAGAGTAAAGATGAAGTCATACAAGGGGTGGTCCCAGTATAATTCTTATTAAAAAAGGAAATATGGACATAGACGTGCTCACAAGGAGATGAAGGTGGAGATTGGGAGGATGCATCCAAACACCAGGAAGTGCCAGCGACTACCAGCAAAGTACCTGAAGCTAGGGAGAAAGGTTGGAAGGGGTTGTCCCTCACGGAACCCTACTGACCCCTCGATCTTGGATTTCCAGCCTCCAGACTACAAAATAATCTGTTTCTGTTGTTCAAACCACCCAGCCAATGTCAGTTTGTTGGAGGAGCCCGAGGACACTAGCGCAGATGGAGAAAGAGATGCCTTCCCGTTTGCCAAGTGGGGCCGGAGGATAGCAGCAGAGGATAGCTAGATCATGGCCGATGTTGAGTTTTGCAGTTCTGTGTTCATAGCCCGAGACACATGCATATGTTTTCTCAAAAGGCCCCAAACAGAAGCTAGATTGCAGAAATTACCAGTTAGCTGAAGGCGGCATTTTAAAAAAATGGTCACCTTGTTAAGGAAATATGGGGGGAAAAGCTGACATCAGCTAAATTTCATTGCCCTTGATGTAGGCACCAAAGGGCTAGATGGCAGCTTACGGACCAAGCCCAGTTCAGGTACCTGACACAGAAATTTGCAGCACACAGGCCAGGATGTGCCTTTCTGCCACAGACTATGTTCACAAATACATCTTGTTGGGAGCATCAATCATAATGATAACTATTTATAACCTTTATTTAAGGTGACGATCGCTCTCCCTAAAAAATCTCCAACACCAGGACAGATAGGAGCTGAATGGTATGTACCATATAAACAAATATATAAATATAATATAAAGAAGTAGAAGCTTTTATGAGTGAACCTCTAGACTAAATCTAAGGGTAGAGGTAGAGAGGGGCATCGAGTTTTTGCCATTTGTTTTTACCCACTGGAGTTATGCGGTTCTTTAAACTTAACTCAGCATCAACAACCCTCACAGGTTTGTGCGTGTGTAACTCCGTTCTGTGTTCTAAGCCAAGTCAGGATGAGACACAGCCTAAGCATCAGCTCTAAAAGCAACATCCTAGATCATCGGGCTTCACTTTTATTCACTCTGATTCATGGCCTGTGCAAATATCATTTAAAAAGGCGTACTCCGGCATTTAATGAGAGATTAAGTAATTTTCAAAGTATTATAAATGCAAGTGAAATTCCGTCCAAAAAGACAGGAAGAAGCGGTGTGAGGCATTTGCTGATTTCTGTGTGCCCAGTTGTGCAAACGAATAAAAAGACGTCTCACATCTGAAGGGTCGAGGTCCAGGAATGCCTCGCACGTATTGGTGCTGTTCTCTTTTCTCTTTGCAGTGAAGTATCTTCTATTCCCTGTCCCCTCCCTGCATCTACCCCACATGAGGAGACGGTGGGGAGCGGACTTCTCTGGAGAATAAGCTAAAGGCTTGTGGCCTTTTGGAGGGTGGGCATCGATGCCAAGGCCAAGGGCAGATGCCTACGCTCTGTCAAGGCATCAAGCCTAGTTTCCTGGGACACGGGAAAAAGCAGAGTAGCCTGCAGTTTATCTGTATGAAAAGATTCAATCTGATTCAAATGCAATATGACTAACACCTGTTACCCCCGCCACTGGGCACAGGGGTGACGACGGCCTTGACACTCTGTCTGCTAAGCTCACCTTCGGATCTCTGCACTTTCAGAGCATTGCCTGATACCCTCTGTTAAGTTCTACCTCAAGTTTGAAAGTGATGACTTATTTGAAGACACAACAAGAGAAACATCTCTTTAAATCCTTTTCCAACACAATATTGTACATGTATCTATATTGTACATGTAGATCTGTACAACATAGTTTTATTAAAGAAGAATGAACATCAACTTAGGTTTAAAATCAGAGCTCAGAAATCAGAGGTCTGGCCGCACCTGAGTAGATGACGCAGCTAACGCCGCACTTAAGAACCTAAGGTGCCTCTACAAGTGGAGGTGGATGGGCACTATGTTCATGCACTTGGGTGATGCCTGTCTGCAAAGAGATGACAAGGACCATTGTCTCCCACCCGTTTTCTCCCCCTGTGCAGGGGGGGCTGTCTCCTGACTTCCTGGGTCCTACTTCCTGAACCTGCCCTGTGATGCCCCTCCCCCCACCAAATCCTTCTCTTCATATCACTGATTAAACACTGTACCTCCCGGTGGTGTGTGATGGGGCGTATTGGGGACTCTATGCTACACCAGGATAAATAAAAAGAAAAGAAAGGACAGAAAGGAGATTTTCACAGCGTAGCAGGAGATTTAGAATGTACGCAGAAGGTCAAACATGGCATGTTCGCTGTAAAGGGAAGGCATGTGTGTGGGATCTGGAACCGGGAGGGGGAGACTCTGGAGCCGGACCCAAGAGGAGACAGAGGATGGCTGTGGTCAGTGGGGAATTAAGCAAAAACAACAGTCAAGAAGGTGAAGCAGTTTCTGTGGAGGAACTCAATTGTCCATCCACTCATTTCCCCATTAATTCATTTGATAAATATTTATGGGCAATTGCTATTTTCCAGGCATGTGTCAGGCCGTGGGGAATAACTCAGTGAATAACGCAAAAGCATCCTGTGCTCGCGGAGTTTCTGTTCCAGCAAAAGTAGAAGAAAGGCCATGAACGAGCAAACCAGTAGGGAAGTAGGATGCTTTCAGATCATCGTCAGTGCTTTAGGGCAGATGAAGCAGGGAAGACACACTTGGGGAACTCTCTAGATCACCTGGCCTGAGCGGTGTGTCTGCCGAGGGGTAGAGGGGCAAAGGCTGAAGGTCTAGAAGGAGATAAACTGAGGCAGGCCTGTTTCTAGAAAGGGCAAAACTCATAAGGAGGCCGTGGGCTGGAAATCCTGGCAATGAGCAGTGAGAGATGCCATTTGTCTTTAAGACATCAGGGATTTTCCAAAGACCTGAATATACAGAGGAGCCTTTAAAATGCTCATCAGATCCACATCTAGACCGATTCTGCGGGTCTTTCAATGAGAAGAAAGAGAGAAGCTAAATCTCCTGAGCACCTATTCCTCCATTCAGTGCGGGGTGGGGGGCGGGGCTCCCAGACGGAGCAAAGCGCCCCCATGGAGCTCAGACCCCACCCTGACAACCGGTGCTGAAGAGCGTGGCCACAATCCTGGAGTTTGGGGGGAAACAGCTGCACGTGTGAGAATCGTGCTCAGCCGAGCTCCTTATGTGATCATCAGATTTATAAGCATCTTTCTGGAAGATCAGCGTGTGCTCTGGGAGGATGATGATTTGGGGGAAAAATCAAAACGCACTTCCTGACTAACCAGGGAATATTAGTATTATTTTAAAAAGACAATTGGTGGGGCGCCTGGGCTGTTCAGTCTGTCGGGCATCCCACTTCCGCTCAGGTCCTGATCTCTCGGTTCGTGAGTTCAAGCCCCACCTCTGAAGCCTGCTTCCAACTCTCTGTCCCCCTCGCTCTGCCTGTCTTCTGCTTGTGCTCGCTCAAACACAAATAAACGTTTCAAAAACTAAAATAAGTCAATGAATAAAAACAGAGGGCTAACCACTGTCCCCGTTCCCCACACTGCTCCTCAGGAGCGTGAAACCTCGTCTCTGCAAAGCTTAGCCTAGTGAGTTGGGCCCAGCAAAGCCTCTATGCAGTCAGGTTTGGTTCACGATTACATTTGATGCTTAAGAGTAGTTTCCAGCTACATTGATTCCCCTTATTATAAGAGCATTCTCGGAATTAAACTGAACAAGTCCATCTGGAAGAGTTTTGTTGACAGTATGTCTGCTGAACGAGGTCTCTGACAGAGTGTGACCGTCAGCTGTGTCTCCCCTCAACGACTATGGCCGCACCCATCCACCCTAACTTAGTGGCTTTAAGGCAAGATCGACAGGCATTTGCTCCCTCACCAGCTGGCACCCCCGGGTGGGCCTCCGGGAGGACAGCCTCTCCGCTTCACCGGGAGGGGGGAGCAGCGCGTACCCCAGAGCTGCTGGCCCTGCTGGGCGCAGGCGGAGCTCCTCAGCCTCTCCACCTGCAGGCGCGTCCCTGGCCAGGGAGCATCCCAGGGGACGCCGCCCGGCAGGCAGTTCACGGCTGCCTGGACGCGTGTCCCAGGTGGGGAGGGAGCCCGGGCCAGGAGGTAGCCAGGCAGCATGGTGGGCTCATGTCCACACGCTCCTCCTCAGAAGGGAGCCTTAAAGGCCAGCACAGGGTCACAGGAGGGCACCGCGATGACAGCCACACCGGAGGCTACGCAGGGCCGTCAGAGCCACCAGGGCCTGGAAGAAAACGTTGACCAAGGAAATTCACAAATGCGGTATTGATAGACATTTCTTTGGTCATCGTATTTTCTCAATGTTCTTCAGTAAACTCCTGCCTTTTTTCAGAAACCAATTAAAATGAGGAACACGGTAACTAAAGGAAATTTTTCTTCAAAGCCCACCTCGCGTCTCCTCTACCTTCCTGACTTCTCTCTTCTCACGTCCTGCTTCTGGGTCTCCTAAACGCACTTATCTCTCTCTCTCTGTCTCTCTCTTTTTTTAATGTTTGTCTATTTTTAGAGGGAGAGATGGGGGAGGGGAAGAGAGAAAGAAGAGAGAGAGAATCCCAAGGAGGCTCCACACTGTCAGTGCAGACAGAGCTCAGTGTGGGGCTCGAACCCATGAGCGGGGAGATCATAACCTGAGCCCAAGTCAGGAGTCAGACGTTTAACCTACTGAGCCACCCAAGCGCCCCTGCACTGTCTCTGGTAATAATATACGATTCAGGTGCAATTTGAGGAGAGCCGGTAATGACCCAGGAGCAGGAAAAAACCTGCGGCAGAAAGCTATGACCTCACAACCTGCCATTCACCAAGTACGTGAACTTGAATTGCTCTGAGCTTCAGACTCACTCAAGGGAACTCCCAATGCCTGACTCCTGGGGATGTGATGAGGATCGATCAGAACCCTGGCTGAATGCCGCACCCTGCAAGGAAGGGACTCAGTGACCCAGACTGGACTTGAACCTGTGGCACAGCACACAGCCCCAGACGGCTGCTGTGTCCCTTCAGGGGAGGGGACAGTTACAACGACTCCGGGGGATGGCAGTTTGGAGCTAGCACAATACTCGCTCTTTGCATTCAGAAGAACACACACACATGCATGTGTGCACGCACATGCCCACACACACACCGATGAAGATAAGGCAGTGTCACCGTCATTCCCGACCGCGTTGGAATTTCCGATTTCAGAGTGAAATGGTGTTTTTCCATCTGCCCAGAGAATACTTGTCTCCTAATCACCAATTTCAAAAGGAGAAAATTAATACGTAGCCTGCAACGAGCTTGAAGAGAGAAAGAGAACCGATCAGTCAGGCCACGCGGTGCCCCAGGTGGAACACGCTGGAAGCCACGGGAAGCAAGCCCTCTGCATCGTGGCAGAGCCAGGTCGCTCTCGCTCCTGACAGGGGAGCCCGCTGTGAGTTCGCGAGTTTCACAAATTAGCAAATAAGGAGAAAAACATAATTAAAAGAATTAGGGGCATCGAATCTTGGCATGTGCAGAATTCATCTATTTTGACAAGTATAATTTAATTGTACTTATTTAGGGTAATATTTCACAGTGTACTAATGAGTCTCTTGTCTCTGTTGTAAAAGTAATGAAATATTAGTAATATGAAACCTCGCCACTGCTCTCCATTCCTCGATTGCTTCTGATGGGAGGGGAGGCCACGGGAGGCGGAGCTCCATGGTTGGGGTGTGGGAAGAGGCGCCGGAAAGGGATGGGGCATTCACGGAGGGACAGCAATGAGCCCTGAGCCCTGACACACGAGCACACACAGATATAAAGAGATATATTAAGTGATGTGTGGATAGGAACCTCCTTCTGAAACTCTCTAAAGCTGATTCTGGTGGAGCCTGGGTGGCCCAGTCATTTGAGCTGCAGACTGTTGACTTTAGATCAGGTCATGATCCCAGAGCATGAGCCTGTGTCAGGCTCTGTGCGGAGCAGGGAGCCTTCTTGGGATGCTCTCTCTCTCTCTCTCAAAACAAATAAATAAAATTAAAAAAAAATAGATAAAACTGATTTTTTCCTCTGAAATCAGAATTATCATTTTAAAGGCATTTTAGGGGGACCTGGATGGCTCAGTCCGTGAAGGGTCCGACTTTGGCTCAGGTCATGATCTCACAGTTCTGTGAGTTCGAGCCCTGTGAAGGGCTCCTTGCTGACAGCTGGGAGCCCAGAGTCGGCTTCAAATTCTGTGTCTCCCTCTCTCTCTGGCCCTCCTCCACTTACACTCTGTCTCTGTCTCTCAAAAGAAATAAACACTAAAAATTTTTTTAAATAAAGACATTTTATATGCCAAGAAGCAATACTTCTGGATTAACCCATCTCTGCTAATGAATTGCTCTTCCTCCAAGACAAGAAGGCAGAAAACTTAGGCTTCTTCTCTGTTTCATTTCTCCCCATTCATTCACGGCCACTGTCCTCAGGATTCTTACTGGTCCTCTCCATCCTGACTCCTTTACTTACCCCGTCACTAAAGTGTGGGAAGCCCGCCATCCAAGTCCATCCTTCCCTCCCGTGTGCCCTTTCCAAGGCTTGCCCATTTCTGTTAGATTGATTTTTTAAAATGTTCTTGCGAACATGTCATCACTGAGCTCAAGAACCGTCAGCGGCTCTATGTTGCCAATGATGGTAGCAATAAACTCAAGTCTGGATTCCTGGCCTGGAGTTTAAGACCCTCCACAGGGTCCTGTCTCCCTCCGAGCATGTTTCCTCTAAGTCTGCAGAGAAACCTGGGTTTCTGGTCTACAGGGGTTGTTGGATTAAAAAAAAAAGTCATTAGACTGCTGTATCTCCATCTACAAATGAACCAGATTAACTTTATGCTCTGCTTTACCTCCATTTTGCCCTCCTGACTTTGTCCAGCTTTCAGTCTGTCCTTGACCCCACCACATTGCTCATGCACAGCCCCAAGGTCTCAGCAGCCCAGGTCCAGCCATGGGGCCCTCCTTGTCTGGTAGATACTTTCCAGAACATCTCTCTATGGCAATCTCTCTGCTTGTTTCTGTGACCTTCTTTCTTTTGGAGGGGGGATCTCCCGCTGCCTTTCCAACCACTCACCCCCAATCTGTCTCCCTGGTATCTTTCTTCCCCTTTTCTTTAATTTCACTCTTCCTAGGATTTTACACTTGTCTTTGCACTACTTTTATTTTCATGGCTTGTACACCTGGCTTGTGATTGTTCTGCAAAGTTTCTGATTTGTGTGCTTACGTTGCAGCCCAGTTCTGGGGTTCCAGGCACTTGTGGCCAGCTGGTACATCCCACTGGTGCCTCAACTAAAGTTGACCCACACTGAAATCATGAGGTCATCACTAAATGCTGTCTTTTCTCTACATTCCCTGGTTCCACAACGGCATCGACTCAAGGTATCCCAACTAGACTCCAAGCTCCCCTCACTCCACCTGATCCCCTTCATGTTGTCCCTAAACAGCCCTAGAATCGACCATCACTGTGTCAGCGCAGACCTCCAGTGTCTCTTTTCCTTTGAAAGAGTTCCTTCAACTTGCCGGATCTCACTTTTCTCCCCCATTGAGTCCATCCTTGAACACAGCCATTGAGGCCTGAAATCATCCTCAAGGCTCCCCTTGGAAATTCCATCTGGGATCTCTTCAGTAGTTCAAGTCCTTCGGTGGAAGCCCCCATGCTTGCATCACGGACTGGGTGGCCCTCTGTGATCCTCTAGGCTGTGCTTCCTGTCTTACCTCGATTCTCCTCATTCTGTCAGCTGATCCTCACACAGCTCAAAGGTCACCGTCCCTGATTCTGCCCCTCCTCAGAGTCCTCCAGGCTCCCGAGAAGGCCTCTCTCTCAGTCCTCACCGTATCATCCGATGATTGTTGATGTGTCTTTCTTTCCCTCCATATTGTGGGCTTACAGGGCAAGAAGTGTGACTTATGATTGGCTCATTATGACCCCAATATTTTTCCCAGTGTCTGGCACTGATAATCAAAGTTCCCTGAGTGAATAAACAAATACATCTATGTTATATCACATTGTATTATATTGTGTTGTATTATATTATATCATGTCATATTATATATTGTATTACAGCATTTTGCACCCCCCTCCTTGAACACCAAGCTAAAAGAATTTGCTCTCCTCCATCACCTATGCTCTAGTTCCTAATCTTATGTTTGGACAAGAATTGGGGCTCAGGGCTGAGCCCACCGGAGTCTGTAACCAGGCAGCACCTGGCATGACCGAGGGAAAACTCCAGCCACCGAGTTCGCAGCCGGTTCCCGAGCACCGTCCTTGTTCCCTCCCTTTTGGATTCACTGCCCCACCATTTAACACTTGAACTTGCAGCTGCTGAGATTTGGAGTGAGGGGCTAATTAGTCAACAAGACATGACAACATCCTGCTACAGTGAGATTACACACACCTACGGGTGTGAGCAGACGCAGAGTAAAACCCAGCAACTGGAGAGACGCGAAAACGGTGTTATCTTCCAACAGCACACGCGAGAATGTTCCAAGAGATAAAACGCACAAGACAAATGGAGTCCCTAATGGAAATGCAATGGAAGAATGGGGTCCATAGAATTCTAAATACACTTTCTGTTCCTCTATGGGTGAACTGGATTTACAAAGAACTGTGAATATTTTTAAACAGCTGGAAGATTGTATTCTTTCTAGAAGGGCATACTTCAGGGACTATACAAATCTATAGACACCACACCACCGTGTTATCATTTCTGCTCCGTTTATAATTTATTATTTGTTCCTTAATATTAATGCAACATGCATATGTCTTTATTTGGTGAAGGAGAAGAAGGATGTTTAGAAACGCCAGGGGATTCCTTTCAACATAATTGTAGTTCTAATTATGATAGTACTTGTGATGTCAGAGAAAAATTGAAGCCCTGCGGATTCTGGAGCGGGATCCCCACAGCCTTGAGAGCTTATCCTTGTTTGAGCTGGTCTACACTGGGTGCTCTCTGTGTTGCTGATACTTTATGACCTTTACATCACCACCCTCCTTCAGGGAGAGCCACACGGGCAGCTGTTCTTCTGGTCAACCTTCAACCAGGCTAGTCTGGTTATGACGTGGCTCCCCTATGCTGGTGCATGAAACACCCTGTAAGGTGCTCTTCCGCCACAGTCCTGGAGACGATGCAGAGCAAAGCGCCCTTGGATTTGAGCTCTCCCTGGATCACGACCACGTGGACATGATGGTGTGCCACGCCAGTGTCAGGTGGTGTCCCAGGCTCTGGGGCGACAGTGAGGAGCGCTGCATTCTACTGAGAGCCGGGATGGCCACATGGACAAGAGAAGGCAGACGGTGCTTAAAGACAAAGAAAGTTTAATAACATAAGAAACGGGGAGAAGCGGGGAGCTGTGTTATGTGAGAAGACGGGCAGGTTTCTTGGAGCAGTGATACTAAAGAAACGGCACAATAAAACAAGTCGCACAAGTACCCAAGCAAAGGGCTGTGCCTTTAATCTATCCGACGCCCTTCCACCTTCCTCTTCATCCATCAGACCCAGGACGCCTGCCCGCCTCCCCACTTCCTTCCAGGGCATCAGCTTTCCAGGCCCTGGACAGCCTGACAGGCCTTATCCTCCATCTCCTCCCTCTCCCTGCCTCTTTCTTTCCCCCTCCTGCTCTCTCTCTTTCCCCTCCTGCTCTCTCTCCCTCTCTCTCTCTTTCTCTCTCTCTCTCTTTCTCTCTCTTCCTCTCTATATCTCCTCCTCCTCCCACCATCTCTCTCCCTCTCTCTCTCTCTCTCCACATTTTCTTCTTTCTCTCACCACCTCCACGGACCAACCTGTAGAAAATGCTGGGATCAGATCTAAGCCTTGATATGCAGAAAGGGGGGTTTAACATTTTAAAATCTCTTCTCTCTACAAAGCCTGACTTTCAAAACTAAGTCTGGAGAAGGAAATGAAGAAAATCAACATTTCCATTTGGAGTTTATAAGCTTTCTTAGTTCTCACACGGCTGCTCCTTCCTGTTCTGAAACCACACGCCTCATGGCCTCACCTCACAAGTCACTACTGGAAGGGAACATAGTTTCGGGGGAACGTAAAAGCACATCCGTGTAATATCCTCATACAATTTTCCTATGAGTCTACACACCTCTGTACAGAGATTTGTACCCTACCAGGCACACTACCTTCCTCGGTGTCCCTAAAAGGTGTTTTACCTTGAAAGGAGTCAGATTCAATGTTCTCCTGAATCGTGTGGGCTCCCGGCGTGAACGCACAAAGACAGGGCTGTCAAGGGGCAGAGCGAGGGCTGAGCTCCTCCTCCTCAGCCAATCTCACTAGCCCTTGTGCTCTGCAAAAGAACAGGGGCCGCTTACCCGGCCACATGGGGCGCCCTTGGCAAGAGCTTGCACTCAGGTGATCAGGGCCACCTGTCTGACCTCCATCTCCCTGAGCACTGCCGAGAAGCTGGCCGTCACCCCCACTGTGCTTGGCCATACCGCCATCTTCCTTTGTGGATGGTCTGCCTTTTCTCTCTGGGGTCTTTTAAGACCATGTCTTCGTCTTTGGTTCCGTGCAAGTTCACTGTGATGCACGTAGGTGTGGATTTGTTTGAACGCATCCTCCTGAGACTCACTGAGATTCTGGACCCTCTGACGCAAGGCCCTCGAAAGCTGTGAAAAATACGCGTTCGCTGTTTCTCCAGATGTCGTCTCTCCATTTGTTGCTGCTGCTGTTGCTCTCTTCCTTGGGTCCCTCTCGTCCCAGGCAGGTTATCGCTAACAGGTGGCAGATGTCACCTCAGAGTCACAGCCCCTTTCTCCTTCGGCTCCATGCAAACGGGATGAATGATCCCGATCTGTCTTCCAGCCACGATCCTCTCTCCACAGGTCAGTATGCCGTTCAACTCATTCTAATCTTCTGAATTCCAGTGATGATGGTTTTTCCTTTTTAGAAGTTTTACTTATTCCCTCCAAACCGGTTTTGTTTTTGTTTTTAAGCATTTGTTGTCTTTTCTGATGACTTCCCTTCTTTATTTCTGTCTTTAGACATTTTCAGGAAACTCACTTCCCACGAGCTTTGGATTTGGGGGTGGTGGGCTCCCTGTGGTTGGCACTGATGTTTCTAGAAGGGTCTTGCATTTGTTTTTTCTAAGTCTTCCAGGGGTTGCACTCTGAATTCCGGTTTTGGGCAGGCTCCCAGTTAGAGGTATTCAGGGGCGTTGCACCTCCCCTCCTGTCACTGAACCCTCTCATCTCACGTGCAGACAGACAGGATCCTTGTCAATCCCTGAGCGAGTGCGCAGAGTTTTCCTGCAGAACTTTTCACAAAAGTGTATCCCATCCACTGCCTGGCTTTGCTGGGTAGGTAGGCCGGGAGGGGGGAGTGAGTTCAGACTCCAGCTTTCAACCTCGGTCTCCTTCGGTCGTCACACCCAAGTCCCTTAACGTATAAATTGCAAGACCCTCCCCGTCACCTGCGCTGCTGTGTAAACTCCAAGTGCACTGACACTTGTTCTTCCTTCCGGCTGTTCCGTATGCTCCTTGCCTTCTGGTGAACTCAGCCGTGCGTGGAGATGTGGTTGTCATTGTGTATCCAGAATTGCCAGGAGGTTCTGGAGGTAGAATTTTCAAGTACCACGTCTTCCACATTGTGAAAGCTAAAAATAAAAAAAATAGATTATTATCATTGCCTATAGTGATCTCTGCAAAACCGCCTCTGATAGAAATACATTAGCAGCATGTATTTCCCAAACTAAATAGAACAACCTACCTGTTTCTCAATGGAAATATTTTCATGTATGTGTCATTATGCTTTCCTAAGACATGCACTCTATCATTTGAAAAAGCAATCATCCATTTATATGAAGACCAAAGCACGATGGATACTTCCACTTAATGATTTAACCAATTGAGTTAATTGATTTAATTTATTCTTGAGAACAACCCCTGAGGCATATATTTTTCTGTATTTTCTAAGACGAAAGTGAAACAAAAGCAAACAGAACTCAAAGTCAAAAATTTAAGTAATTCTTCCAAAGTTAGAGAGCTGGTGTACAGCAAAGGTCCGATCTGAACTCGGGTCCGGCTCAGTGGGAAGCCAGTGTTACTCCCAAAAGGACTTTCAACGTGAGATCCCCGTCAACCAAGTCACCACGTTGTATACCTTAAATGTGAACAATTTCTGTTGTCAATTGTCCTGCTAGAAAGCTGGACGACGTGTGGAGTCCTCTGACGTCCCTGTGACTCACTCCATCACAACCGCTAGACATGAGGCCAATCACATTTTTCAAAAAGTCTCCAGGTGACTCTTTCCCGTTGAGGTCTGACGAACTCCGCAGAGCACCATGCAGGCTGCATCTGTGACTTACACCGGCCCTGAGTCCCAATCAGTGATTTTAGATGAGTGTCATCAAAACCTGTCGGAAGCATCAACTATGACTATTACACATGGTTTCAGTAAAGACACAGAAAACAAATGTGAAATCGATACGATGTGGAAGGGGCACCTGGCTGGCTCGGTGGGTTGAGCATCCCCGACTTCGGCTCAGGTCATGATCTCAAGGTCTGTGAGTTCGAGCCCCACATCCCTTCTTTGCTGAGAGCTCAGAGCCCAGAGCCTGCTTCTGGTTCTGTGTCTCCCTCTCTCTCTGCCCCTCCCCAACTCATGCTCTGTCACTCAAAAATACATAAAAACATTAAAATGTTTTAAACATTACAGCAAAGACACGGCGAGTCAGAGTGAAGCTGGCCTTGTATGCTGGTGCACAAGCGGACAATGCCCAGGGGGTTTGGTTGGCAGTCCCACTGGCAGCCCCCTGGCCTCAGTCTGCTTGCCGCGTCCTCATACTTGCACATCATCAGGCAGCTGGCGCTCCTCGGAGGAAGGCATGGTGTGGGGCGAGGCGAAGGGAAAGGTCTCCGAGCAGCCAGAGAACGGGGCAGGAGGAGGGAGAACCAGGGGAAAGAGGCCCAAGGGGAGGGAAGAGGTAGGGAGAAGGGAGGCAGGTCTCCAACAAGAGGGACCAGGTCAGGGGAGCATGGGGTTTACCTGCTGCCTTGAGAAGGCCCCCCTCCCTGAAGCTCTCTGTCCTCACTCGTGTAATGAGGACAGAACCCACTCTCCTGAGTAAGAACGGGAAGGAGGAGCGCTCTGAGAAGAACAAAGCCACAAAGTACTCACTGTGGCATTCCAGCTAATAGGCGCGTAGCTGCTGTGGACAAGGGTGGCAGGGCACACACCATCCCCCGGGCAGGAGGAAGAGTCTGGACTCTGGCTTTATCCCAGGCCCTGGGGCCATGGTCACACAGAAGCTTCCAGAACCCTCCCAATGCTCAGCTTCCATCCCATTTACCTTGAGCCACACGAAGCTGCACGGGAGAAAGGGCAGGGCATTCAGAGCTGGGGACAGAAGTGAGGGCTTGCAGTGAGTCTTTTCCTTTGAGCCACAAGCTCTGACTGCATATTCCATGTAGCACAAGTATATGGTGTACAGCACATAGCATAACACACATCACATAGCATACTACACAGCATACCACAGAGCATATACTATGGAACATATCCCGCATGGCATATACTACATAGCATACACCATGTAGCATATACTACATAGCATATAGCACAGATCATATGTAAAGAAGGTTTGAAAATGTTTTCTACCAAGTAGAGAGGAAAACCATCCCAAATTGCAAAGCCTGGGCACAGTCTCTTGGGCATGGGGTGCAGGTCTTACAGAGGGCCTGGGTGAGGGGGAGCCTGTCCAGGTACACGGAGACATCGGTGTATGTACATGCATGGAGGGCCCTGAGTGACAGCCTAAGAAGCTTTTCCTCTATGTGCTGGCAAACACAAGCTGCCTTTATGAAAAATCAGTTTGGAGGCGGGTGGAAGACAGACTGGAGAGTGAAGAGCAACCCAGGGATAGGAAGCCCAGAGGTGCTTTTGCAACCACATGGCAGGGATGATGTGGGCCTGAACTTGAACAGCAGCGCTGTCAGAAGAGACACCATCCCAGTACACTGAAGGGGTGTGTGCAGGAAGGGACTAAGTTTCAGGTCTGACTAATCGTGGAGATCCAGTGACTCAAGGCAGGCAATGCTGGGAAGCAGCGGACGTGAAGGACAAGGTCAGGAGCGGAGAACACAGGTGCTCGTTTGTCTGGACCCTGGAGGTCGAGGGGCCTGGGGACGGGCAGCCAGCGCAGACCAGCCTCGAAGCTGGGTTCAGGGTTCCACAGGGCGACGGAAGCCAGACACAAAGGTTTCAGAATCACAAACCTAAAACTGGGAATAAAGGCCTTGGCGGTCAATACGAATGCCGAGAAAAGAGATAGACCATTAGGGCAAGGGAGGAATAGAAGGAATTGTGGGAAACAGCAAGTCTTAACCAGTGGACAGTGAGCAGGGTTGGAAGGAGGCTGGAGGAGGGAGGAAGAAAGGGGACACCGCACCACTGTCTCTGCATGTGTTGTGGGCACAGCAGTCCGGCCAGACACGGGAGGGGAAGGGCTGGGTCCGGGTCTGGCACAGTCAAGCCCCCAACACGACAGGAACCAGCCCAGCGCAAGACCCCACCCACCTGCAGGGCCCTGGAGAACCCAGATGGCCGGATGTGGCCCCTTTCCTCGGGGAGCCCTCTGCTTGTGCCCTCCTTAGCTGCGTGTGCGCATGTCTGCGAAATCTGTGGAACTGAGCCCCCGGTTTCATTGTGGAAGGGGCAGGTCTCGCAGGACATAAAGGGACCCCACCTGAATGTTAGAAAATCTTTGTCTCTGTTCTCTTCTCTATTTCACAGGCATATCGGGTGCCGTTTGAGAAGTCAGACCTTTCTTGGTGGATCGCTTGCTCGCTCGCTCTCTCTCTCTCTCTCTCTCTCTCTCTCTCTCCCCCAGCCACCAAATCAGGCCCACTCTGGGAGATGGCAGGTACCTGCGCCCCTCTGAACGGAGAGATAACAACCGTCAGCCCCCAGCCTCCCGAACAATCACGCACGGCAACAATGGCTCACCATCTATTTGAAATGCTAAAAGTCACGAAGCTTATCCAATTTGCAGATTTTCCTGAACACCTTCAATGGAATCATAGTTTTGTTTTCAAGGTTGCATTTCAAATTTGAAATTCAATTTCAGATTGGAATTGCATTTAATTCTCCATTTTTCTTTAGACGGCGGAGATAACTCTAAGGCTAGGCATCTTTTATCTAAATAATTAAAGCCATATAATAAAAATGCTCTCTCAGCTTCACAGACCTGGTGAGCTTTGAGCTGATAATGGAATAATCAAACGATCAGAGAACGGGGCACTCACGGAGGTCCTGAGCCAGCAAATCGGTGCTGAATGAAAGGTGACATCAAGGATGACGTAAGGACATGGGCAGAGGGTGTGTCTGGAGCAGGCGTGAGGGGGCGGGGCGGGCGGCGGGGGGAGGTGCATACAGAAGGAGGACCAGCCTCGAGGGAGCAGGTGTCTAATGGGTGAGCCCATCAGGGGGCGGTCTCCCAGGTAGGGAGAGACCTACTTCCCACTGTTCCATTTACAGCTTCTCAGGGCACAGTCATTTTTCAGCCCAGACAGGGATCTCTGACGTGCACTGTCTTTGTGTCCTCTGCAAATCAAGAAGGACCTCAGCTCCCCTATTGGTCCCACGGGGAAGCACAGCGCCCTGGGCCCCGCAGGAGGGAAGGCCTGGTCCTCGGGGAGGCAGCAGTCACAACAGCTCGGCCCTTCTGAGCTGCCGCGGCACTGGGGCTGTGAGTCGGGCTGGGCTGGGTCTGCACCAGCCTCCCTTCGATCTGGAGGCGGCAGGCCTGTGTGCGGGAGGAAGCCAGCACACTCAGGGTCTCTCCCTGAAAATGCACCAACATCTGTAGCGAAGCGGGGGGGGGGGGGCACTGGAATGAATCTTGCTAACGATTCTGGCACGGACGCGGCTCCCAAGAGCTCAGGCAGGTGCATCCCGCCGCCTCCAGGCGGGACACGGCCTCACGCCCGGAGCAGGCAGTGTGAACGGGATCCATTTGCAGAATCGAATAAGCACCAAACAGCCTAAAGTAGCAACCACCACAGTGACGACAAACACAACCGGGGTGTTCAGGAAATGACAGGACCCCATATCACTGGCCTGAGTGTTTATTATGCGCTTCGGCAGAAAACACAAATCTCATGGTAGGGGAAGCTGTTTTGTGTTACGACGTTCAGGAGCGGATGTAGTTTGGGGGCCGAAATGGAGACTAAGTAAATTCAGGGGACCCTGGGGTTCCTACCTCACATGGAAAGCTGGTAGCGTGCCTGATATTCTCGGAATGAACACTATTTACGACCCTCTTCCTTTGATACGTGGAATTGCTTGGCCCACACACTTTCTAATGTGGTTTTCCTAGAGTCGTTCAGAGCAAGGAAGAAAGAAAGAGCGAGCCAGTGTGTGGCAGCCTCCCTTGAAAAATCACCATGGGCCACAGCAAACTCTGAAAGTGACAGTGTGAAGTCACTCTCCCGCTCCCCTTCGGATGGCAGATGGGAGACAGGTGCGCTTCTGCGGGATGAGCCGAAGAGAGGGGCTTAATTAAAGAACAAGCTAACAGCGTCCAAAAGATCTTGAATTGTCACCCTGTGGGCCAGCCTTTCCCTTTCCGGGAATCTTTTTAACTCCTTTCACGGCGGGTCATTGTCCTCACGGCAGCCTAACACAGCGAGGCTGAGGCTATTCTTTCCCGGTGAACAAATGGCCGGGCAGAGACCACTCTCCGGCCAATAGGCCCTCTGCACCGACTCTGCGACTGAAATGGCTCTTGGGGACGGGGCCTCAGCTGCTGCCTGCCGGGCTGCCTCTAATTATCCCTGGGACCCAGCCTGCTGGTCACCTTCGGAGCTGCCATCTACGCCGACTGCTCTTCCTCCCTGGCTCGCGCTGCCTGGCCTTCCTTTTGTTCCTTGTGAGATCCAACTTCGGTGTCCCTACACATGGAGGAGACCGTCCCTTTGGCGCCAAGCCTCCCTGCCCGGAGTGACCAGCTTCCCACCTCGCTACTGCCACATGGGGCGTCCTTATTGGCTCTGATACGAAATGTCGTGGGAACGTGGTGCCGGATGGAGCCTGGAGCCGGCTGTCTTCCGTTAAGGGTGTAGGACTTGAGGAGTGAATTGAGGGGGGCGGGGAACAAACCCAGAACGTCAGCAGAGGAATGCGGATTCCCAGCGCATACATGGGGGAGTGTGCAGCCATTTCTGGGAGGTGTGGACTCCTGACCAGCAGGGTCGGGACCTGAGGCGCGAAGTCAAGGGTAGGGCACGCCCAGTGCAGGCGGTGGGGGTGCTGGAGCCAGACCTGCCACTGGGAGGCCGAGGCTTGGCTGTCCACTCCCAGGACCAGGATGAGACTCAACAGCCTGGAGACACGTGGACGTGGAAAGGAGGGGCCACTGCCTTCAGGGGAGTGAGGAGCGGGTCTTCGGGAACTGTGGGGAGAGAGGTGGGCACGCTGCACCACAGAGGCCCCTGGCACAGGTGGCTTCCCTGTGCCCAGCTGTTTAGGATCACGTAGAACCCAGCTCTGTTTAAAACTGAAGGCCAAGGAGGTGGTGCAGCTCATGAAGCTTCCGTAACTCACGAGCGGCAGAGCTCGGACCCTGTTATATTATCTCCTTATTTCGGGCTTTTCCGAAGGTTCAGGGAAGCAGGCCTCTGGCATTTTATGCCCCTGTCCTCTTTGATCCAGAAGAACTCACTTACTTTGAGCCAATATTAAGGATGTTACATACATTGATAGACACACACAAGGTCAGTGCTAATTCCTATTCATTTATCAAGCTTCTATTGTGTGCCACGTGGTTTTCCTCCACAAACAGCATCTTAGATGTCGTACGGCCCAGCAAGGTGGGCGCCGCTGGCCACCAGCCTCTGTTCTGCGGGTAAAGAAAGACTCCCCAGAAAGGAGGCAGTAGCAGAGGGGGGTGGAGACCAAGCCACGGCCATCGGGGATGTCGGGAAGGGCTCCAGGTCAGCCTTGCTCCAGAGCCTGCCAGAATGACCTCCCCTATGTCCCAGATCTCAGTGAGCGAGGAGATTTATTTGTAACAAAAGAGAAACCCCACCGAATCCTTTCAATAGATTTTCCTCTCTTAATCTGAGGAATGAAAGCAGGGAAGGTATAAAACGTGGAAAGGACCTAACAGAACTGGCTGATGTCATTAAGCCAAGCCACCTTCCGAGAGTGGGCAGGCCTTGCTTTCTGCCCCGACGTGGGGGTGGGAGGGGGGGGCCTGAGGCTGGGTTCTCCTTGGGAAGGTTTTCTATTCAAATGGTAAGAGGGGGCTACTTCCTGGGTAATTGTTCACAGCCACAGGGCCAGACTCGGAGTTAACCGGGCACAGATGCGGGCAATCACAGGCACAGCCTTGCACCAGGGACTTTGTCCAGCTCTCGGTTTGGCCATCCAGAACCTGACGTCGCAGACCAGTTAGAGAAGGGGCTACAGGGAAATGTGGTCTGAAGGGGAAAACATGGTCTGCTGTGAACCTGCTCCTGGTCTTTCTTACCTCTGTGTGGTCACTGTCTCCACTCAGCCCTTCCCTTTTACACATATGAGCAGAGTCAGAGGAAAACCTTTATCACCTAAGGCTGCATTATCTGTGATTTCCTCTATCATTCCTAGGGAACGTGTTGACTCATGACCACCCCTGAATACACACAATGCAATTAGAGCCCTCGCGGACCCCGGGCTGCATTTCACATGTGCACATACACACAGGAGGCCCGGGTCTGCGGTTCTGCCCCCAGGAATACACATCAAAGGTTCCCATGGTGATGCAAAAGAAGATAAGGCTTTTACACCGCTGTGATTATGAAAGGGAGTGTGAATTTGCATCTATTAATCATCACTACTGTTTGGAGCGGCAGTGACAAGGGTGAGTATTTTTCACGTATTCCCTTAACCTTTATTAGACACCAACTGTATGCTGGGAGCTGGGGAGTGTCTCACTCTCTACCCCTGCCACCACACACAGGTGTGATGAGCGATGTTCATTCTATTTTGAAGGGTTTGGCACCAACAGCATCACTGGTGAGGACATGTGAAAATATTCCATTTCGTCCGGAGACCCTTGGAAAGGGGAGCGAATTTTCCACAGACTCATTTTTTTTTCTTTGCATCGAGTGTCCTTTGTGAGATAAAGCCTCCCCGATGGAAATGAGCTGCCTCTGTCCTGAGAATCTTCCTGACCCCATTCTTTCAGAGGGGTTGTCCAGGGCGCTCGGGGACCACCACAATGCGGACATGCACGGCTGCCTAAAGGCCTTGCTTCAATACAGAGGCTTACAAAACACGCTCCCAGGGCCTGTCTGGTCGGGGGCTTGCGCCTGGGGAAAAGGAGGCCGGAGCAGCATAGATTCCGCGCTTTTCCAGATGTGAGAAGACCCGAGAGCTTTAAAAACGTAGAAAGTTTAAAATGTCCAAGGGGGGGGGGGGGAAGGAGAGGGAGAGAGAAAGAGGCTGGGAAGGGCGTTGTCAGGAACAGGGCACCTCTGCGGTCTCTCCACGCTGGGGCCCATCAGACAAATGTGCCTCCTCTGACGGGGCAGGGGGTGGGGCCCTTACCAACCACCCCTTATTCCCAGAAAAATAAAAACCAAGTGGTTAGCGCATGCCGAGAAGAAAAGCAAGTCAGCTGAATCGGCAAACAGCCCAAGGTGCGGTCCCTCGGCCGCGGGAGGCCCAGCCCTGGTGGCCAGCCCTGTGGACAGCGAGCCGTCCTTTCTCTGCAGCAAAACCCGGCCGTCTCGCGGAGGGCTGACTCGGTCGGAGGCCACCTTTCTGAAAGTGATGCTATCATCGTGGTTGTAATTTATGCAAAGAAACGCTGCGGTCCACGATGATTAAATTATGGCAGACAATGCGGGGTTTCTCTAGTCTGCGCCCCCTCGGGGCTTCTCACTTTTATCTACATTAAGATCAGGTCTGGGAAAATTCGGTGCACATGGTTTTGGACCTGAAACATGGAGCGTTTCCACATGTTTCTGTATGTTGCTGCAGCAGAGAGAGAGAGAGACGTACCGCCATTTTTACATGGGACGGAGTCCGGGAGCCAAGGGCAACCTGATCCCTTCAGAGCAGCCCCGCCGAGGTTCCGCCTGAGGCCTTCGGGGGTGGGGCTTGCAGCGGACTTGACTCAAGGGCACTGGGAGGCGGCCCTCTGACCCGGGAGAGGTGTGCTGGCCGCGGGCCACAGGCCAGCAGGAGGTGGCCCTGCAGGCCCCTGTCCCCGCAGGCCACCACCTTGGCGGAAAGGAGGGCGGGGCTGCGGCCCGCTCAGCTCCCTGGGTGACGCTCTCTGCACCCGCCATCAGCGGAGGGTGCGGGACAGCGAAGCCTGGTGACACACGGAGCTGGGCTGCGCCCAAGGCACCTCCTCTTTAAAGCGTCACAGTGTGGGGTTTCAACAGGCTCTTGGCTCCCAGGGCTTTTCAAATGCACCCCTTACCCGTGTGGGGCTGGTGAATTCTCAGCCAGCTGCCTTTCTGCCTCCCTCCACACACACACACACACACACACACACACACACACACACACACACACGGCACTTCAGAAGAGGTCTGTGCAAATGTCCGGCGCCCCAGGAGCCTGCAGGGGGGTGGCCGCCGTGCAGGGGGACAGGGGCTTCCCCTCCAAGCCCCACGCAGCCCCGGCCCACACCCTGTGCTCTGGTCTGGCAACAAAGAGGCCTGCTTCAGTTCAGTGCAGGCTGGGCGGGGAGGCTGCGGGTCGGAAAGACCCTGAGAAACGCTGAGCCGAGGTTCAGGGCGCTCTGGCTCCCCTGGGGACTCGGGCAAGAAGAGACCGTGATTGATTCCTGAATGCGCTCTGACCTCTGAGCACTGGGTCGAGCCTGCGGTCTATCACGTCAGGGAGGAGGAGGAGGAGGTGACGGTGTGTGTGTGTGTGTGTGTGTGCGTGCGCACACGCCTGTGTGTGTGTGCGCACGCGTGCACGCATGTGTGGGTGCACCCATGTGTGTGTGTTTAAAGGCTATTAACTCACCCTGAAATCTCAGAGAACATTTCCCAGCTATAAAACATCTGTCCCTAATGAGGACAGACTTGGGAATCAATAAAATGTTTATATAGCTGGGTCTGCCCTCCAAGACCTACACGCCTGCATGCACACTCGCACACACACACACACGCACACACACACATGCAGGCATGCCCACAGACACGCACACGTGAATATGCACACACACGTGCGCACGCACACACATGTACAAACACACCCTTAGCTACTAAAACTAATGTGGGGCCCAAGGAAAAGCTGACCTTGGGAAACATGATTTTCATGCAAATTAAAGTTCAATCCAGAAGGCTGCACCCATCCTTCAGCACAACACACACCTTGCTGCACTTGAACTTGGATCGGCACCCTACAGGCAGCAGCTCAGGGGAGGCGGCTGGCCCAGAGGAGGCTGCTTCTACAGACCTTGGGCATGTGTCACAGCCTCCCTGAGCTTTGGTGACGGTGACAGCGAGGGGGCTGCGGCCTCCCCTCCCCCCACGCCTGCGTCTGCAAACGCAGAATGGTGGGGAGCTTTCCTTCCCCACTTTCCCTCCTGCAGCTGTGCTTCCAGCATTGGAGGAGTAGCCCCAGCTGGGCCGAGGGGGCAGGAGCAGCGTGGGCGGGTCGCACGTGCTGCCCAAGTCCCCAGGACCACAGCGTCCTTTCCTTCTTCAGGCGTTTCTGAGAAGTCTTCTTCTCCAAGGCACTCCACAGAGAAGCCTGCTTCTCTTCTTTCCCCGACTAGGCTCCAGCAAAGAAAGAATGAACTCTTAGGACATAGACAACCGTGAGGAAAGGCACTGGTAAAATTATCAAAATTGAAAAAATCCTGCTATAAGATGGTCGCTACTCTATGAGTCTCTTACAAGATAAAGATCTGCATAAAATACAGGGAAAATATGTGCAAACATAAAAGAGGTAGTTACCTTTAAAAAATTTTGTTTAATGTTTGTTTACATTTGAGAGAGATAGAGAGACAGACTGTGAGCAGGGGAGGGGCAGAGAGAGACAGAGACACAGAATCGGAAGCAGGCTCCAGGCTCCGAGCGGTCAGCACAGAGCCTGACGCGGGGCTCGAACTCACAAGCTATGAGATCGTGACCTCAGCCAAAGTCAGATGCCCAACCAATTGAGCCAGCCTGGCGCCCCGAGAGGTAGTCAGTCACCTTTTGATGGTGTGATAATTATTATTTCTATTTGACTTTCTATACTTTTACCTTTTTTTTTTCCTAAATGAAGTACAAGGAGATATTGTTTCTGCAATCAGAAAAGCAGTCACTTGAAGGAAGCGACCTGAACAGGGTCATCTAACTACTCGGTGCTGCTGTCATGAAACTTAGCAAGGCCATGGCTCCAAGTCCCACCCAAGTAACACCTTCTTCAGTAGGTGTCCCATCTTCTCCTCTTATATGTCCTAAGTTTTAGCTCCATCCCCCTGGACCCTGAGGGCACCTGTGTAGAGACTGCTAGTTGGGCCTCAACAATATTTGTACCCCTATTTTCTCACACTAGTAGAACCCCCAATAATCAGGTGGCCATGTAGCCAGTCCAAATAAGCCTACATTTCCCAGTTTCTCTTGCAATGGGTGTGACCACGTGACTATGTCCAGACAACAGGATGTGAGCAGGAGTGGTGTGTGTGACTTTTGCACACGGAGTGTCAGAAGAAGCCTGTGCATAGGAGACCTTTCCTTTTTCTCTGAAGTTCAAGCTCGGGCTATGCCACTCAAAACACATCTACTGACCAAAACACTAGGTCCTCGGCATGGTGGACTGCCCATGTCAGTCCTGACTCAGGGCCAGTCACGCCCCAGATCTGGCCTTCAGGGGCATTTGAGCCTCCTGTCAATCCCTTCTGGGGCCTAGGGGCCAAATGGGTAAACCTAATCCCTTAATCTCTGCTCCACTCTGGATTATGTGTATAGCTTCTAGAAGTTTCCCAAGCATTCCTGAAGTTCAGTTCACTAGTTAAGAGTCTTCCCTTTGGGTCTGCCATAAAACACCCATCTCTGCTTTCCCAGTGCCCTGAGTCCCTGTAAACTGGGTGGGGCACACGGCATCGTCCTTTTTTTTTTTTTCTTCTTGTTTTTCTTGTTTTTTTTTTAATGTTTTTATTTATTTTTGAGAGACAGAGAGAGACAGAACATGAGCAGGGGAGGGGCAGAGAGAGAAGGAGACACAGAACCGGAAGCAGGCTCCAGGCTCTGAGCTAGCTGTCAGCACAGAGCCTGATGCGGGGCTCGAACCCACAAATGTAAGATCTGACCTGAGCCGAAGCCGGAGGCTTAACCGACTGAGCCACCCAGGCGCCCCAAACGGTATCTTCCTAAAGGTCTTATATCTTGTCTCTAAGTTACTTCCTTCACTCAATATCCAGGCAAGTGTGTTTATTTCTGATTTGCATGAACTTCAAGCCTCCTCTCTCAAGGTAAGCTCTTGGGTAGGCCCTGACCAACATGACGAATACAGAGTCCCGGAGGGGTGGTGCAAATCACCTTTCAGCCCCTGGTGGACTCCCCACTGGGTTCAACTCTCAGGCACGGGCTGAGGATCAGCCACACCTGTTTCTTTAAAGGCTTTCTGGCCCCACGATTGGTCCCTGCTGGCCACAGCTGACTTGCTTCATTTTCTCCTCTTTCCATCCCATTAATATCTCCACTGGTTGGAGACATTTGCAGAGTTTAAATCCAGTTGTGCTGAGCTGAAGGTTGAGGACCTCCCCAGCTCTGTTTGGACCACATCTAAGCTACTGCGGCCTAAACCACACCTCCTGATTTCGTGTCTCCCTCCCTGCTCAGAGCCCCCCTATCCTGTCTCTGCCCTCAGAACAACACAGAGCCCAGCCCCATAATTTTATAGGCAGGTGACCTCCATGTTTTCTGATTCCCAGCATGGCCAAGGACTGTTTTAAATTATTCAGACATCCCTTGCATCACGGTCATTGAAGATGAAGTCTCTTAGAGATGCCCTGAGGCAGAACCCTATGATAGTCCGTCAGCTGACACTTTTCTTGGCCTCAGACACTGACCATTGATTCAACTTCTCAGGAGGACGCCAGTTAAAGCTCAGATATCTCTATTTTTAGCTCCAGAGTCTCCACCTTAGGAAACACCTTTGAGCTTCTGCACAACAAAGGAAACAATCAGCAGAGTGGAAAGGCAATCTGTGGGACAGGAGAAACGATGTATTTGATAAAGGGTTAACATCCAAAAGATGTGGGAAACTACTACCTATCAATCGGGAGACAACTTTTTAACGGGCAAAGGACACACACAAATACTTCTCAGAGATGCAAAGATGGCCAACGGGTGTATGAAAAGGTCCTCGCCATCACTAACCGTCAGGAAATGCACTTCAAAGCCACAAGGTAGCCTCACACCTGTTAGGAAGGTGAGTATCCAAAAGGCAAAGGATACCTGTGGGGGAGGAAGGACAGAAAAAGGAGCCCCGGCAGAGGGCTGGTGAGGTGGCGCAGCCATTCCGGAAAACAGTATGGAAGTTCCTTAAAAAATTAAAAATAGAACTACTTATAATCCAGCAATTTCTCTTCTGGGTATTTTCCCAAACAAAATTAAATCAAATCTCAAAGAGATACCTGAACTCCCACGTTCATTGCAGCATCGTTCACAATAGCCAAGAGATGGAAACAGCCTACGTATCCAGCAGTAAATAAATGGACATACAATGAAACCTTATTTGGCCTTTACAGAGAAGGAAAATCTGTCATTGGTGACAAGGATGAAGGCATTATGCGAAGAGAAATAATCCAGATTCAGGAAGAGAAATACCACACTATCTCACTGACATATGGGATTTAAAATCACACAAAGTCCTAGCAGCTGAGACTAGACTTGGTCCCCAACAGCTGGGGGGAAAGGAAATAGGAGATATTGGTCAAAGGGCACAAACTTTCAGTTAGAAGGTGACTAAGTTCTGGGGATCTGATGGACAGACTGGGGACTGTAGTTAATAATACGATATTGCATTCTGGCATTTGCTAAGAGGGTAGATGACTAAGTGTTCTTACCCCTTTGCAAAAAAAGGCAACTATTTTCAGGATGAATATGTTAATTAGCTTGCTTTTGAAATTAGTTCACAGTGCATATTGATAGCAAAACCTTAAATTGTGTGTCTTAAATATGTACAACTTTCATTTGTAAATTATTCCTTCATAAAGCTATAAACAACAACAACAGCAAAGCAAACCTTGGGTTTCGGTGGACCGATGGCCTCCGTACTGGATGCATGCACCCCAGGAGAGAAGTCCTCACCCGGCCCCAGGACACCCGTTCCCTCTCCAGTTAGCAGCTTCGGTTTTCCCAGACACAGGGAGACGGGGACCATCTCGTCCCCTTCCATGTCCTTCCCTCTTTCGGGAAACTCATCTCACGGGCAAACTCGGAAGAACTGTAGACCACAGCAGAAAAACTAATACATGTTCTTTTTCCAGGCTCATAACCACGAAGGTGCACCCTCCCCACCATGTACCTGGGACATCGCGGCCAGATAGAGGACGCCACCTGCCCCAAGCTCATCAGGGGCAGAGCCAGACCAGAATCTGAGCATTCTAGCCTTTTTAAAAAAATTTTTTTAGTGTTTTATTTATTACTGAGACAGAAACAGAGCATGAGTGGGGGAGGGGCAGAGAGAAAGGGAGACACAGAATCCGAAGCAGGCTGTAGGCCCTGAGGCATCAGCACAGAGCCCGAAGCGTGGCTTGCACCCATGAGCCCTGAGATCATGACCTGAGCTGAAGTCGGCCGCTTAACCGACTGAGCCACCCAGGCGCCCTCTGAACATTCTAGTCTTAAGCAGTTTCCACAACGTGTCTGACTTGAGGCAGCCCAGGAGCACAGGCTGAGCCCAGCGAATGTGGAAACCCGCCACGTTGGCCTTGGAGCGAGGAGACCAAGGGAAGGAAGGCCTCATGGACTCCGCTTCCCCTTGTTTGGGGTGGACCCTGCACATGGTTTAGTGATGGGCCGTGTGCAAGGTGGCAGCTGGTGGTGGGGACAGAGGGCATACGGCCATTGCCTCCACTCCTTTCTGAAGGTTACGGGCACATAACTGTGTGACCAGCACAGTCCCTAGATTCTTAATCTCACAGGCTAATCAGGACTGGAAAAGCCTCCCACATAGACCAGTGTCTTCACTCCACAAGGAAGAAACGGGCTCAGAGCGGGGAGGCAACCCGCGCTGGTCCCATCAGCCCGGGAAGGGCAGAGCTGGATGTCTGAGGACCAGACTTAAGACCATGAGACTAATCAGCACATCCCTGTATGGCCCAGACACAGCCCCAAGTCACTGAGCACAGATCAGCGTGGACCGTGTCCCCTGCCCTGAAGCGCTCAGTCTTGCTAGGTCCTCCTATAGGCATCCTGCAGGGGCCTCAGTCTGGGGTGAGAGGCAGACCACCGTGCCCACCGCAGATATGCATGCTCAGAGTGCCCATGGGCGAGGCTGGCGAGGCTGGCTTCTCAGATGCTCCCTGTGTCCCCCAAAGTTTGAGAAACACCAAGGTAATACTTGAAAGCTCTGAGTTAGAACATGTGACTCATGAGGAAACCTGATTTGGATAGGACACCTGGTCTTGTCTTGAAGAATTAGCTGGTGGGCACCTACTGGAAACCAGACACCGTCCTCCATGCTGGGGACACTGGGCAACAAGCCAGCCAGGTCCAAAGATGGAGCTCCGGGGAGGTAGGCATCAATTAGGAGAACCAGGCGCCCGAGCTGAGGCTATATGCCAAAGTGAGACCGGAGTGGATGCTGGAAAGGAGCACCCTGGACGACACCCACCCGGGCAGCTGTCCTCGAAGCCAAGGCTCGGCCCCGTCCCCGGAGACAAACCTCTCCTGGCTGCTCACAGGAAAGCTGTGGCCGGGACTTCTCTGAAATGCCTCGTCCTGAGAGTGGACACCCAGGCCTAATTTCCTCAGCTTTGACGGTTAGCTCTTTCCTCCTGTGGCCCCTGGGGGTAACAGCTTAACTTCAGAAATAGTAAATAAGGGGAAACCATGGGCACAGTAGAAAGATCAGGGGCTGTGGGGGCCGGGGAGAGGAGAGATGAACGCAGAAAGCACCGAGGAGGTCTTAGGATGGGAAACTACTCTGTGTGACACCCCAGTGCGGACACTTGTCTTTATGCATTTGCCCAAACCCGCAGAATGGACAACGCCAACGGGGAGCCCTTTGGATGATGCTGTGGGTGCTGTGTCGTGGATGTAACCAGGGTCATGAGGAATGCCCCTCTGCGGTGAGGATGTGGACCCTGCGGGAACCCGGGGGGCGGCCAGGGGAGTGCGTGGAAACTCTGTGCCTTTCCCTCAATTCTCCGTAAATCCACAACTGCTCTAATATCATTCTTTAAGAGAAGCAAAACTATTAAACATCGCTGAACCGTTTGATTTTTTAGAATGCGTTGCCTGTGAAACTGTGACCTCATCAGGAATCAGGGTCTGAGACAGAGAGGGTCCTCCATTGATCAGTAGGTAGGAGCGGGCCCTGGGTCTGAGCTGGTCCCCGAATCTGGCCATCTCGGGGACTCACCGCGTCTCTATGCCTCTCGTCGCCTGCGGCGGCCAGTGGGGGGGGCAGGGGCTGCTGGGATCGCTGCTTCCATCTGTGATGTTCCAGGGCAGGTCGACAACGTGCTGGGAAAGCCAACAGAATCACAGAGAAAGCCGGAGCAGAACAGCACAGAGTTTCTACGAAGCCATAAAACCGTGCTTTGGGGAACCAAACTGCAAAGCGCATGCCGCAGGGTGGGGCCCGCGGCTCAGCATATGTAAAGTCTGTAAATTAATGTCATCAGAGCCAAGGGAACATCTGCTCTGGAGAAATCAGCACAGGGGATCTGGACATTTGAGAAGACCCTCCGGAGCCACCAGAGTCGGCCCACGAACATATGGGCGGGATTTACAGGGAAAGGGTTCCAGCTCGACTTTGTTTCTCTAACTGAACACATCTGCTGCTGGGCCGCTCAGATCGGGGGGGTGGGAGGATGCAGGCTCCGCTGGAAGGAACGCCCCTCCCTGGGAAGCCGCCTGCAAATGTCGTGGGATGAAGTGATTGCCCCCCCATCCCCCTCCCCCGCTGCCCTCTCGCACTACCCCTTCCCCGCCCCGTGACCGCCAAGAGCAAAGCCCCTGAAGGAGGCGCCCCCTGGCCCTGGCGCGAGCTGTCCCAACAACCAGAGCCACTGCAGAGTCACCCCCCGTCACCTCCGTGGTGGCCTCATTCGAAGGACATGTGCTTAATTTGAAATCAGGGCAGCACTTTCTTCTTCCTCTTCAAAACAAGAGAGTATCTTGGAGAGATGAAGGGTGCAGTTAAGTTCATGTGCCGTCTGGGCTGGTCAGTAACTGAATGTCCACCTCCTACTTAAAATGAGTTCCTCGGCCACTGGGCCACTGGGCAGCAGACCTTTGATCCGTGGTCTGCAGCTGCTGGCGGTGGGGGGGGGGGCGGTGTGTAACAGTGTCGGGACGACCCTAGGCAGGGTGGGAGCGCACGGTGGTCAGGCTGCACCAGCTCTCCGACGGCTGACCAGATACAGGGGCCCCTAATCACAAACTTGGGCTCTGGCAGTGTAAAATTTGTTTTAATTTTTTTTTTTTTGAGAGAGAGAGACAGACAGTGTGAGCAGGGGAGGGTCAGAGAGAGAGGGAGACAGAATCCGAAGACAGGCCCAGGCTCTGAGCTGTCAGCACAGAACCTGACGCGGGGCTCGAACCCACGAACCGCGAGATCACAACCTGAGCCGAAGCCGGACGCTCAGCCGACGGAGCCCCGCAGGCCCCCCTCCGGCAGCTCTAAAAGCTGGTGCCATCTCATCCTCCAGAATAATGCACGGAGGCCAACCCCAAAGTAGGTCCTCCTCCTGGGCCACCTCCTGGGATCTCAGGTCGAAATCTCAGCACCAGGATGTGTCACAGGCGTCTTTTCAGGGACACAGGTGAACGCGTCCACAGCCTCCCAATAGAGCAGTCATCACAAGAATGATGTGGTTACGGGACAAAGGACAAAGCAGAAATCTGTGAGCACGATGACGTTGATATATGGGTCCTTAGGAGAGAATCATTAAAAATGTACACCTCGAATGCAGAGACCGAAATGGAACCTAGAACAGAGAGCATGGCGTGCAGGGCAGCCCCCAGCTGGGATGCGTGCAAGTTTCAGGTGTGGAGACTCATGGTCAAGTGCTCCCTCCAGCCTGGCACACGAGAAACGCACCACTTCCTCCCATTCACTTTTTCTCCTCTTTCTTCTCTGAAAAGAGAAACAGCAGCCGCGTGTGCCCAGCTCCGTTCTGGGTAATCCCAGCAACCTCCGATAAATAGATATTTTTGCATTTAACCAATGAACTCTGTTTGGTCCAATGTAAATGATGACATAGGCCCAGACACGGTGTGACTTGTTCAAGGACAAACAGCTAATGGGCAGCAGACCCAAGATTTAAACAAGTTTGGTGGAAAACCTTTTTCTCTCTCCCCCATGGCACTGTGCTGATGCCCGCACTTCTCATTTATAGCTAGGGCTTGTTCATGGTCGCAGAGGGAAGTGGAGACCAAGCCACCTGGGATCTGCCAGGAGGTGGGTCAAAGTTCTGCCCATCCTGGTGTGGCCCAGAAGTGCTGGGGTGTGGGGGGCTCACTGCTGAGCTACACCTGCTTAAATCATTAAAAAATTCTTATTATTTATTTATTTTGCAGAGAGAGAGAGAGACAGAGAGAGCACAAGCAAGGGAGGGGCAGAGACAGAGGGACACAGAATTGGAAGTAGGTTCAAGGCTCCGAGCTGTCAGCACAGAGCCCAACACGGGGCTTGAACTCACAAATCATGAGATCATGACCTGAGCCGAAGTCTGATGCTCAACTGACGGAGTGACCCAGGGGGCCCCCACCTGCTTAAATCTTATCCACTCTAGTGAACCTTCTTTCTTGAACTTTCCTCGGTGTGTGTGTGTGTGTGTGTGTGTGTGTATGTGTGTGTGTGTGTGTGTGTGTGTGTGTGTGTAAATTAATAGACTTTAGGCCAACAAAAAAATTGAACAGATACCACAGAGCATTCCCATACATCCCTTCCTGTCCCCAACATTTTCTCTGTGACTAACATCGACACCTTGCCTTAGTGTGTCACCTTCGTGACAGTTGACAAGTCACATCCGGTCCATTGGTATTAACCCCAGTGCACAGCGGAGCTTAGCGTTCAGTCTTGGTGTCGTCCGTTCTATGCGTTTGCACCAGGGTGTGAGATACGCCCATCCGTACAGAGTCATACAGATAAGTTCCACCGCGCTCAGAGTCCCCTGTGCTCCCTGGGCCCATGGTGGCCCTGACCTTTCTACTGTCCCCATAGTTCTGTATTTTCCAGAAGGTCCTATACTTGGAATCATACGGTATGTAGGCTTTCAGATTGCCTCTTTTTCACCTGGAACAATGCATTTAAAATTCCTCCGTGGTTTTTTGTGAAAAGCTCAGTGGTATTTTGAGGGCACCTGGGTGGCTCAGTGGCTTGAGTGGCTGACTCTTGACTTCGCCTCAGGCCACGACACCAGGACACCTCCCCACCCCTGCTCTCCAGGTCAGGGTCCATGCTGAGGGCGGAGCCTGCTTGGGATTCTCTCTCTCTCTTTACCTCTGTCTCTCCCCTGCTCACGCTATCTAAAAATTTTAAAATTAAAAAGTTTTAAAATTAAAAAAAAAAGCTCAGTGACCTTCAAGCCTTCTCTTTTTCCCTGTGGGGAAGCGGCTGTCCGTCTCCCCGGGACTCAGGTACTTGCACCGCACTCTGACGCCGAGCAGAGATGCCTGGGCTGGAAATCACCTGCACAAATGTCTCAGCTTTCAGCTTAGAAATAGTTAACTGCAGAGCTCTCTGCCTTCATCACGAAGCCTGAGAAAATCCCTGCAAGACGAGATGTCTCCGATAGTTTTTTCATAGTGAAATAAATAAAAAAGAACGGGCAGGAAGGTTGGAGGTGTGGAGACAAGTGCAGGGGGTGAGGACTAACAGTGTGTTTCCTGCGGTCCCCACAGCATGGAGCCGAGCTGGGTCCACGTGGCCCTGCGGAGGGCGCTGCCTTGGGCTCAGGGCACTTCCTCACTGAAGCCGGGCTGGCATGTGCGTTTTCCCAGAGGATGAGTGGAGACGGAGGCGTCAGCCCGAGGACGGAGGCAGCAGCCTGCCGTGGTCTGTGCTGGTCCAGGGTCTGTCTTTCCCCGGGACACTTGCCTGCCTCCAGGGAGTCAGGAGATAGCAGGTGCAGGGGCCCCACTGGCCGTCACTGCAGCCACCTCCATGTCCCTTATTGTGAGACCTTCACACCCACAGCGCCTGCCCGTCCGACATGCCTACTATGTGCTGGGAGAAATGGAAGTGGTTCTATTTCTGGGGCGGGCGCCTGGCAGCTCAGTCGGTTGAGCATCTGACTCTTTATTTTGGCTCAGGTCATGACCCCAGGGTGGGGGGATGGAGCCCAGTCGGGGACGCCAAGTGCAATATTTTGTGTGTAGGAAATGCCATGTGGTCCCTCCACTTTAGTGACCTTTTCTTGTTTCTTCAAGAGATCAGGTTATGATCTCACAGTTGTGAGATCAAGCCCCGAGTCAGGCTCCATGGTGAGCGTGGACCCTTCTTAAGATTCTCTCTCCCCACCGGCTGCCCCTCCCCCACCTCTCTCTCTAAAACAAACAAATAAATAAATAAAAATTAAAAAATCAGGGCACCTGGGGGGGCGCTCAGTCAGTTAAGCATCTGACTTCATCTCGGGTTATGATCTCACAGTTCGTGAGTTCAAGCCTGCGTCGGACTTTGTGCTGACAGCTCATATCCTGCTTCGGATTCTCTGTCCCCCTCGCTCTCTGCCCCTCCCTGTTCTCTCCCTTCCTCTCTCTCTCTCTCTCTAAAAAAAGTTTCTAATTTCTTATGAAACAATCCATATCCATGTATAGAAACCCAGCAAGGGAGGCTTCCTTGTTTTAAATTTTCAGATGGGAAAATCACAACGTCACAAAGGGAAGAGACTGCCCGGCGTAATCCAACCAGATGTGGGAGACAGCAGGGGAGAGGCCATGGCTGTCCGACTGTGGACGCCCTGGGCCCCCAGCCCCGTGTGCCCTCCACCAAGGCCTTGGTGCCCCCTCACCACCCAGTCCTGTCCACTGCATGGAAGCCAGCCTCCAAGGAGCCAGTCTGCCCTGGTCCCCGGGGCAGCTCTGAGCTGGGCAGCAGGTGTCCCCGTGCAAAGAGCCCCGTGACCGCACTGTGTCACCAACGAAACAAACTCCCACTTGAGCTTCTGAGCCACAGTTTCCTCACTGATTCGTTCAGCAGATATTTACTCTGCTAATTAGATGCCGCGTGCTGTCACAGGCACCGAAGATTCGGCAGCGCCTAGAAGACAAGCCTGTCCTCGGGGGGCTTCCAGTCGAAAAGGGCACGATGAACAAATAAGGAGCAAACCATATGGTAAGTCAGATATTGGTAAGGACCATGGGCACAAATTAAGAGAGGCTGGATGGAGTGTGTGTGGAGGGAAGCAGGAATTTCTTCCCACCCACCTAGAAAAGTTACTTGCATCTGGTGCCCCAGAGGCAGAGGGTGGGAAGTCCCCTCCAACCTTCCCTGCAGCTCCCGGGGCTCCCACACCTTGGAGCCAGACAATGATGCTGGTTAGGCCCGGACCACCAGCTCGCCTCGCCCCACCCGGGAGCGCTGGCTTCTCTTGCACACTGTTTCCTCCCCCAACCCCGCATCTGAGAACGTGAGCACAGAGGAGGTAGCTGCTCTGTGGGTGCTAGTTGGGGAGCAGAAGGCTGGAGCACGTGGGTGGGGGGTGTGGCGATCCCATGGCAGGCCTCGCCGGGCTGCGGTGCCGGGGCCCAGGGGTCGGGGTAGCGGGGGTGAGCCCTGGTGGGAGGTGAAGAGCAGCTCCCTGTCCTGTCCAGAGCTGGTGGTGACTCTGTGCCTAGGGTAAGTTACTGCCGTATCTGAACCCCTGGGCCCATGTGGGCTCACAGGGCAAATACAAGGGTCTGCTTCCAAGGCTTTTGTGAAAGCCAGAAATCCCGGGCGAGGGGCATCTGGAAATGCAAGCACTCAGTGAGCACCAGCCGCCACGGGTGCTGCTCGTAGTTATTACTAACACTGCCACCACTGCTCTCAGCACCGTCCCTTCTGGCCAAGAGCCTGGCGCGGGAAGGCCCCTGTCCTCCGTCAGTCCCCCCGGAGCTCTGCGCTCCCCTCATCCCCCCACGGGCATCCCTTCAGAGCGGACGGTGGGTGGGAAGGCAAAGGAGGAAGAAGTCTCTCCTCTTCCCCTGAACCGCCCCACTTCTCACCAAGCACACGCCCACCTTGAGGCCTCCCGTCTCTGTCTCGCTCTGCCATCCAGATGCCAGGGACAGGACAGGACGGGGCCCTGGGTGACGGGGAGGAGGAATGGGGGACAGGTTCCCTTCAGCACAGTGCTGAGCGGGCCCATAACTGCGTGAAGATCGAGCTGACAGGCATCTCCTGGGCTGCGTGTCCTGATGGGGTCCTCCCTGCCCTCGGACCCCCGTGTCAGGATCGTCATGACTGGGGCACCTCAGTAGCCCAGTGCCTAAGCATCCGCTTCGGTTCAGGTCACGATCTCGTGGTTCATGAGTTCGAGCCCCACATCAGGCTCTGTGCTGACAGAGTGGAGCCCATGTGGGTCTCTGTCCCCCTCTCTCTGCCCCACCCCCACCCGCATGCACATGTGGGCGCGTGCTCTCTCATAAACTAATCAGTATTAAAAAATATTATCATGATCATTTGAACAGATACTTACTGGGTTTGTCAAACTGGAAATGGGCTTCTAGGTGACTGAGGAAAACAAGGCCGCCTCACATCTCTGGGAAGTGGTCAGGCCAGGCGGGAGGCCCCGGGCCACGCCCTCCTGCCTTTCCAGGTGGAAGGAGACGCTCGCAGAAGAATGGTGGGAGTCCAGGCTAACAGAAGATGGCGGCAGAAGGCCACCTTCTCCCTCCGCGTCCAGGACTGGGAGGGCAGGAGCGAGCAGCAGCAAGAGTTCAGGCCCTCTCCCTGCAGAAGTGCGGCAGGATGCAGTCCCACGAGGTCGGGGCCGGGAACAGTCCCCAGGCACACAGGGCCTCGCTGCCTGCACAGCGGTTCCAGCAGCATCTGAAAACGTTCTCATGGTGCATCCTCCTCCTCTTTCCCAGACCAACAGCAATGGCCCAAGACTATTTCCAGAACAAAGCACTCCTTTATTAATTACCTGGGAACTCGGTTGTAAGGACTCAGGTCTGACTCAGGCCTCCCCTGCACTTAAAGACCAAGGTGCCGGCTTCTCCATATCATTGGCCAATGGAAGGGTGCACATTGCCCAAGGAAGGAGGGACAATTCCTGTGGCACCCAATCAGGAGAGGCCAGCTAACACCTTTGACCTTTCTAGGGGCGGGCCTAAAGATGGAGGCTAGTCACGCCCGCCCTACATGAGGGTCCTGGGCCCACTCTGTGACTGGTTGATACTCTAAATGCTGTGATTGGCTCCCCCTACTGCCAGTATTGATAGGGGGTAGGGAATGGATCGCTGTGCCTGTGTCGTCATTTCTTGTAATGCCCCCTTCCTAAAAGAGCCCCTACGCCACCATGTTCGGGGCTCTCTCCACGTGGCCAGCGGGTTGGTGGAGTCTGTGAGCCTGAGCTTAAGCCCGTAATAAAGCCCTTTGCTTTTGCAGGCGTGACTCGGTCTCCCTGGTAGTCTCTGGTTCCTTTTGGGGCGATATTGGAAACTTGGGCATAACACAGTGACTCCAGGGGTGATGTTACACTGTCCTCAGGTGGACATCAAACCAAAGGATGGGCATGAGGGGCTCCCTTCCCCCTCCTCCCTCCTCCTCCCCCCTCCTCTCTCCTCCTCTCCCTCCTCCCCTCCTCCCCTTCCTCCCTCCTCCTGCACCTCTTCCTCCTCCTCCTTCTTGTTATTCCTACTCTTCCTCCTTATTTTCCTGCTCCTCCTTCTCCTTCTTTTTCTTCTTCTTCATTTTGAGAGAGAGAGAGAGAGAGACAGTCTCTGTGTTCAAGCAGTGGAGAGAAGCAGAGACAGAGGGAGAGAGAGAATCCCAAGCAGGCTCCAGGCCCAGTGCAGAGCCTGACCCAGGGTTCCATCTCACATCTGTGGGGTCATGACCTGGGGTTCCCTTCTTGAAGAAATAAGAAAAGGCCACTATAGTTGAGTGAACACCTGAACATTTCCTACACAGAGTGCCGTCCTTGAAGTCTGGGGGTGGTGGGGTCTGAAAACCTGGAGCTCTGACGTCAGCGGGGCTCCTGTGCGTCGGGCTCCGTCGTGTGCAAAGCCTACACTCGTGGGCCAGTGATTTCCATTCACGTGCCTGACATTGTGGTCTGTGAGTGACGTCAGTGCCGGTCCGAGGTCCACACGGAGTGAAGATCCCACGTGCAGGTGACCGAGTCCGGCTCTGCACACCGCAGCCCTCCGGGTGTGGCCACCATGATTTCATCAATTCTCAGCCTAAAGTCCCAGACGGACAAAGCCATACGAATTTTACCTGAAGGAAGCAGAGGCCCAGAGAACCACACAAACCGTCCGAGGACGCATGGGAGGAGCTAAGAGCTCGTACCTTTCGTGATTCCAGGTGGTCCAAAGTCACGTCTAATATCTAAGGAAACATATTTAAATAAGAAGATTCCACAAAGGACCCATCAAGGCGAGGTGAACCTTCCATTTGTGGCCACAGTTTCATGCTTTTTGGTGCTGTCATTTCTCGATCATCTAAATAAGCAAACTGGTTCATCACCAGCGACACCGATGAGCTGATTCAGTTCCCACCTGTGACTGCGTCTTGGACTCGCTCCCCTGGGAGCCGTGTGTCACTAAAGAACGTTCCCACAGCCAGTGATGGGGTGGGGAGGGGCCTCCAGTGTGGGGTTTCTCCAAACCTGCGTCCAAACTCTCTGGACCCCCGAAGTTTGATTGCCCGCTGTTCCTGGGGGTGGGGGCACCCGAAGGACCCTCCCCAGATGCGCACACACCCCACAAGGGACAGGAGGGCAAAGCCTGGAGTCTGCATTCCATTTGGAACTCGCAATGGAACTTTCACCTTTTCCAGCAAATTCTGTGTGTTCCAGAGATTTAGCTTTCTCTCCACCCCCCTCAGGGCCAAGAAGGAAGGTGAACGGCGCTGCGTATTTAGCCCAGAGTGTGAGCCAGAAACGCCTTTGGAACCTCGCAGTTGGTTTTTGTTTTGTGACCAGCTTCTGCCACAAAAGGGACCCACCTCCTCCCAAGCATTGAATTAACCCTTTGTGAGACAGGCAGGGGATTAGGAAGGTGGCTCAGGCCCCATTCAGAAGGTTCCAGGGGGGCTTTTTTCAGAGGATTCTTCCGAACAAAGGTTGCCAAACTAAGTAGCTTTTTTTTGTTGTTGTTGCTTCACTCTGGTCTATTGTTACCACAGAAAGCGACCTTTTCCACTTAATTGGGGCTTTAGAATTCTACCTCCATTCTGTTTGTATATAAGAAACACTGCCAAGGGTCCCTGTAGGTTATGAATCGGAGTCTTTCTGACTTGGGTGCATCCAAGGCTATTTCCCGATGTACTTGTGTCTAAGGATGTGAGTTAAGCTAGTAAAAATAATCCTCATAAAACAGAAACAGCAACAAGACTCAGCTTCCGTTCACTGAGTTCCTACTATACGTCAGGCCCCAGAGTCGATGCTCGGCGTATTTTGTTTCCAGTGTCGCGACTAATGATGGGTCACAGACCGCGCATCTGAAGTGGCAGCCGTCGGGAGGGGTTGGACCCCAGGCCACCAACACGCCGGCTGCTGGGCCAGGACGCCGGTTCTGCTTAGTTATCCGATCTTCTGTTTCACGTCTGCAAGGAGACTGTGAACCCGGAAGAGACACGAGGTCGGCATGTGTGTCTGTAAACACATTCAAGACGTGCGTGCGGACAAGGGACAGGCGGACACCGTCCATGTGCGGGCCCAGGACAACAGGGAGAGGTGAGGTCTGTGGAAGATGGGGCTGGCACACCGCTCAGAGACACGCCGCTCAGACGGACTCGGTTCATTTGTTTCAAACCCCCGGCCAACCGCGGAAACCAGTCGAGTTTGGATTTGGGGAGGGGGCTCCCAGCCAGAGACATTGACACGGATGTGACCAAGTCAGGGTCCTCAGGCCGCCTCCAGCCACAGACGGGGGGTCCTCTGTGGTGTGCTCAGGGGCCCTCACAGCCAGGCCACTGCGTGTTCTGTCCCAGATCACTGGCTCCCCTGGGGTTCTGGAACATGGGTCTTCAGCGGTCTGCCTGAAACAGGGTGGGCTCTCCCTGCGCTCCGCGCCTGGCCAGCTCCCTTGCTGTGTGGCTACTTGAGGCTGTGACCTCTGTGCCGCAGGGACCAAGTTTCTCAGGGACCCCTTTTCTTCGCTCGGGTCTGGGGTTACAGGGGCCCCCCGCCCTCACCTTTGGGCACAGAAGTCATACGCACGCCTAACTCACAACCTGAAGGTGGCAGAGGCTTTAATCCAGGAAGCAAGGCCCTGGGCACAGAGGCATCCAAACACGCCCTGTACAGAGGTAGGGCACAAACAAAAACAAAAGCAAAAACAAACCCAAAAACAAAAAGTCACAAGCCTCCCCCCAATCATGCAGCTCAAGGCAGCAAACAAGATTCTACTCACATTCTGTTTGCGTGGATGAGCATGAAGATTTTACACCTAAAACATCACACACGTGTGTAACTAGTGGGTCTGTGTAAACAGTATCTTTTGCCTTGTATTTATTTAAAATTTTTAAGTTTATTTATTTTGACAGAGAGAGATCGCAGAGGAGAGGCAGAGAGAGAGGGAGAGAGAGAGTCGCAGGCAGGCTCTGTGCTCTTAGCACGGAGCCCAATGTGGGGCTCGAACTCACAAACCGTGAGATCATGACCTGGGCCAAAATCAAGAGCCAGACATTTAGCCAGCGGAGTCACCCAGAGGAAAGCAGGAGAAAGAGAAGAAGGCCCTCACAGAGCGTGTCCAGCTCTCCAGAAGGGGATCACTGGAAAAGGCCGGACGGCCTCTGTGGCGAGGGATCCAGGTCCTTGTCCGGGAGGCGGACTGTGAACCCACACCCTTCCTGGGGGTCCTTTAGTGACCCACACCCTGTCTTGGACATCAAGGGGGCCTAGACACATTGGCTGATTAATCAAGTATCAGAATGGTTTAATTGAATCTGGATGTTTGACACCATGTTAGACTGAAATACTCACATAGTAGCTGAAATACTCCAAATGGCTGGAAGTCAGCTTTTTCCCGGAGTCACCTGTTAGTAACGTGGACAATGGCCACAAGGTAAGAAACTAGGAAACAATAAGATACAAAATAAGGATGGGGCACCTGGGTGGCTCAGGCGGCTAAGCGTCCAGCTTTGGCTCCGGTCATGATCTCGGTGGTGCAGAGGAAGAATGCTGAGCCCAGACTGGGTGGAGGAGAGAATCCTGGCAGAGACCTGTGAGGTTTTATGTGTTTGGGCCAGGAAAGGAGCAGCCTGATAAGGTCTGCACCTAGGCAGACAGGGGTGCATAAAAACAGCCCCAGAAAGAAAAGGGCCCTGCACACGCATGTGTGTGCATGTGTGCACATGTGTGCGTGGGTGTGTGCATGTGCACTGTGTATTTGTGTGTGCCTACATGTGTGCATGTGCGTGCACGTGCATCTTTACGTGTGTGTGCATGTGTGTGTGTGCATGTGTGCATGTGTGTGCATGTGTGTGTGTGCATGTGTGCAGAGCCACATGAAACTCCTGGTCAGAGTGTGCATTTTGAGGCAGGGAAGGGCTGAAATGAGGCGTGAAAGCAGGGCTGCTGCGGGGGTTATCTCCCAGGGTAAGCAGCGGAGGGTCACCTCTGGGCCTCCTGGGCGCCCTGGAGTCTGAGCTGCGATGCCAGCTGCCGCGTCCCTGGGTGGGCTTCCCGCCTCTGTCCGGCCGGGCTGTGCTCTCTGGTGCAAAGCAAAGAGAACCATTGCTAGCAGGGCGGTTTCCGGAGAGATCCGCTCCATGATAGGGTCACCATGTTGACCCTCCTCGTGGGGCTATTCTCTGGGCCCAGGGCATGGGCTCCTCTTCCTTGCATCCACTTGGGGACCAGAACTTTCCATGCGATGGCAACAAGTGGGTCCACCCTGGTTGTACGTTAGAATCATCTGGAAACTAAGAGTCCATGTGCCTTCAGCCCAGTTCAATAAGATCTTGGAGAAAGAGGTCTGGCATCAGCACCCCGAAGGCAAGTCCCGTGTGCACACGGAGGACGCCCGCCCACCTGCCACCCTCCAGGCCAGGAGAGCAGGTCCCTGGCCTACCGGTGCCTGGGTCTGCTTCACCCAGGGGAGGAGCGGGGGTGGGTGGGGGCAAGACCAGAGCGTAACCACCGGGTACCTTCAAGTCACTCCAGAATCTCAGGAGAGTGTGGATTCTGATGTGGTGAGTCTGGGGGCCTGAGAGTCTACATTTCCAACAGGCCCCTGGGTGCGGCCCATCTGCGGGTCTGAGGGCCACACCTCAGGCAGCACGTTCTGGTGGCAGGAGTCGGGGTGGTGTTCAGATGAGGAGGAGGATGTGGTAAGATGTTTGAGAAGAATGGGCTCCCGGGAGGCTTCCTGGAGGAGGTGTGAGCCAGGAGGGGGCTGCTGGGCAGAGGAGGAGAGGCTGCAGGGAGACAGCGAGGAGAGCAGGGCCAGGCACTAGCTCTGGCTCAAATCCGTCTCCAGTGACTTTGCCAACCTTCCCTCGTCCTCTGCGCCCCGATGCGGCCATGCCTCCAGGGTCCGGAGTTTTGTAACACTCCCTGGACGGTCCTATTTTTACTCCTGACCCTGCTACTTCATACATACTATTTCCTCTTTCATTCAGGCTTTTGCTTGTGCGCCTTGTACAGGATGGAACGTACTTCTCTTCTCTTCTGCCTCATCAGCTACTATCGGTCCTTCCAAACCCTCTGAAATGACACATTGTCTCAAAGCACGGACCTCAGGCGACATTACTGGCTTTCCGTCACCTTGGTCCCACAGCTGTCACCCCTTAGATTTGTAACTGATCCCTCGCTCTGCCTCCACAGTACATTTTCTAGCTTCCAAATCCCCACGGGACATAAACCTTACGGACTCGGGAAAGAGATCCCGAAATTTCCAGGAATTCTAAGGTATTCCTGAAACCAGAAGTAACTCAGTGCTTTTTTGCAACACTGTATTCCTGTGGTTTTCAAGGAGTGTCCAAAATAATAAACAGTGAATCATGTTTCTGTGATTGGGTTAGACTAAAAGGAACTTTCTGTTAAACATGTATTATAATAAATAACATAATTTGTGATTATAAATCCATATGATGAGAAAGATTATACATTTCAGGTGCATGAAAAAATCTCTACCTAACAGAAATATTGATAATAAAAAATGCTAAAACAAAGATACATGAGCACAAAATAAGTGCCAAATAAAAAATGCTTTAAAAATGAAAGATGCCACCATGAATATTTAATATTTGAAATTTTCATTCTTGGAATAAAACTTTAAAATAAACAAAGAAATCAATTGACATGCAATCTTGACCTTTGTTACATGACAAATATTTCAGACGTAGAAAAATTTCTTCCACTTTGGGCTGCTGTTTACATTGCTATGGGTTTTTACCCCAAAGCATCATCACCTCAGACAGCATCTTGTGGTACCGGCTCACATCCACTTTTAATCCTGAAAATGCTGCGTCCGCGTGCCCCGGATTTGGTTCCCGGTGTAGAAATCAGTATCGCCTCTGCGCATTCTCATTTTAATGAGCTTCTAATTCCACAGTGGAATCCTCCACAAACTTTCAGATCGCCTCTATGGATTCCTTGCTTCACAACCCTGAGCCGGAACTAGGGCGTGTATGGTGGGTGCCCAGGCCCTGCACACGTGAGCCACCGAGACCCCGGGCTCGTCTTCAACCCCCCTCCCCTGGCTTAGCGCCGGCCACCAGCCACTGGCTGGAAAAGCCACATGGCGTGCTTTGCTTTGCGGCCCGTGTACCTTTGTTCTGACCTCCAGAGAGTGTCCGCAAACCGGAGACGACGGACTTTCACACCGCAGAGAGAACAACTAAACAATGCTGCAGAACCCAGAGGACGAAGAGACTCCCAGCCACTTGTCCCCGCCATTCAGGGCGTGACCACCCAGGTCTGCCCCGTCACGACAGTCCCTGCTTCCCTTCCTGGCCCCACAGTTCCATCGCCATCAGAAGCCAGTGTGCTCTTCCAAACACAACTCAGATCGTCACGGCACCGTCCGGCCACAAAACTCCCAGCAGCCTCTTACTTTCATCAAAGCCCAACTCCTCACCTGGCCCTGCCTGATCCTGACGTCTGTCTGATCCACAGAGTCCCCTCCTTCGGCCACGCTGGCCAGCCCTCCAGCTGCTCCTCAATCAAGCCCCCCATAGGCTGTCCCAGGACATTTGCACGGACTCTCCCCTCTCCCCAGCCTAATGCTCTCATCAGCAGCAGCCTCTCCTGACAACTTAGTCCAAAACCAATGCCCCAGTCTTATAAAATTTCTTTAATGTTTATTTATTTTTGAGAGAGACACTGAGCATGAGCAGGGGAGGGGCAGAGAGAGAGAGGGATTCACAGAATCTGAAGCAGGCTCCAGGCTCTGAGCTAGCTGTCAGCACAGAGCCCGACATGGAGCTTGAATCCATGAACTGTGAGATCATGACCTGAGCTGAAGTCGGATGCTTAACTGACTGAGCCACCCGGGTGCCCCCTAGCTTCCATCTTTAGCTCGGTCCCTGGGCCTCCACCCTGTGCTGTTTGGTACAGGCCCCAGTCCTGGGCCCTGAAGGAGGTTCTCGGCGTCTCTCTGCCCGCAATGGACCGCAGCACCCCTTGCACTTAGGCTTTGGAGCTGGGCTCCCTGATGCCTGGTACCTGAGCCCTGGTTTCCTGCCTTCATCTCCAGGGTGTACTCTTGTTCTCTGCGGGTTCCCAGTCCCAGGGAGAATCACGAACCTCTTGGAAGCTTCTGGAAACTTCTCCAAAAGATGGACGCTCCCTTTCTGTGCCTGCAGTTGGACAGGTTCTCCCTACTGTGTCCCAGATTCTGAGATTCCAGCCGCAGCTCCTGCCCTCCGGCATCAGATCAGTGGGGGGTGCCAGGAACTACGGGACACTGTCCTGAAGTAGAAACCCTCCAGGCAGCTCTCAGGGCAAGAAGAGACACACCTCAGGGGCGCCTGGGGGCCTCTGTTGGTTGAGCACCCGACTTCGGCTCAGGTCATGATCTCACAGTTCGTGGGTTCAAGCTCCAAGTCAGGCTCTGTGCTGACAGCTCAGAGCCTGGAGCCCGTTTCCAGTTCTGTGTCTCCCTCTCTCTCTGACCCTCCCCTGCTCATGATCTATCTCTCTCTGTCTCTCAAAAACAAATAAATGTTAAACAAAAAATTTTTAAAAAGAAGAGACACACCTCAAGGAGCCTAAAAGGACGCCTTTTGGAAGAAGTCACAGCTACACTTAGTCTTAACAATGAATCGACATCACATGTTTTGCTGTAGGTGTTAGGGGGGTTTTATCAAAAAACAAACAGTCATCTTCTGGCTACTGACACCGAATATTTGAATGCCAGAGCCCCCAAGTGGATCAGGCACCTTGGAGGTGCACCCCAACCTGGGTGTGGCTCCCGGTCTCCACCCCCATTCAGCCATTGCAACCCACTGGGCCAGGCTTTTTCCAGAATGCCTCCTCCCAAAGCCCGGAGCTCACCCCCGCCTACTGTCTGTGCTCAGATCTGTCATTCAGGATGCGCTTAACCCGACGCTCACCCGGGCCAACCAACTGGGGCCACGGCACCTACCGCAGCGCCCACGTCGACCACACAGCCGTGCTGACCTGGACCAGCATGCTCACCGCCACACGAAATTCTGCGCTGCTCTTTTAAAAATGCTCCGAAAGGCCATCAGCTCCCCTGAGGCCGCCAGTGCGACTCCGTGGCTTGTCTGAGTTTGGACCCCGGCGCCGCTGTCGGTGTTTCTGTTCTCAAGCACGGCCAGTAGCGGGACAGGGGGCAGGGGGTCCCTGCACCGAGGGCTCAGCAGAGGTAAATGGGGCACCAGGAGCCCAAACCTGCTGCAGCAAATGTTTAACCATTTTTTTCCCCCGAAGAAGAAGAGCTGAAACACCGAGAGGTTGCACAGCTTCCCGCTCCCTGCAGGACAGGATGTGAGTTAGAACTCAGCTCCCCGGGTGCCCGGTGCCCTCTGTGCCCAGCTGCCCAGTGTGACCCTGGAGGGGCTTCGGGAACCCCCCTCCAGGGGCTTGAATCAGCCTCCTCCGAGGCGGTCACAGGAGCGCCTGAGCTGGAGTTCCCCATCAGCCAGATGCTCTGGGCAAGCGTGTCCCCGATCTTTCCAGGTGTGATCAGCCGGTTCGTGCCTCCCACGGGGGAGTGAGGGTACCGGCAAGGAAAGGCATGCAACAGTCACCCGTCTGAGAGCCGCCCCAGGCCCTGCAGAGGGCTCCCCCCACGCGTGGCTGCTGCCTGGCCTCTCTCCCCCGAGCAGGCTCTCGGCCAGGCTCCCTTTGTCACCGCAACAGTGGGTTCTCAGGCGTGGACGTCAGCGCTCCAACGTGGCTCCCTGGGAAGCAGCAACACAGCCCTGGTTTCCTGGCAGGAGGCGGTCTCCAGAGCGTCCTCAGGCTGCAGCAGGGACCCCGGCTTGGGGAGCCGTCTGTCTTCAGGGCTCCCCGGGCGCCTGGCACCGCCTGGCAGCACCAGCCCCTCTCCGGCCGCAGCCAGACTGCTGACCTGGCCAGCGCCGGGGGACAGAGCCGGCTCCACGGGGAGCCGTTAACTGTCTCCTCCCCAAGCTCAGAGCCTTGGTGTCCGTCCCCGACGCTCCCCTGCCGCGCAGGGTCTCTGCCAGGGCTCCAGGCGCACAGGGGCTCACAGACCCAACCCCTGCCGAAGACGCCAGCCAAGAATTCCTCGTTTGTAGCAAAGTAATTATTAATCCCAAGGTTACCCAGTCCTTTTGTTTCATGAAGCCAATTAAAACACATTTCCAGCATTAACACATTTGTAAATAGTCTAGTGTTTTTCCATAAATACCTATAGGTCGGAGGCACTGTAATCTTAAGAAAAATTCCCACAACCATCCCTTCTTTCCTGTGTGACATGCTGTTCTCATTTAATTTGTAGGACCTGAAACTCCGAACAGAAAGGCCATGGGTGACTGGGGAGACATGGGTATTTAAAAAAAATGGGACCACAGAGCAAATGAATAATGCCCGTTAGACTGTGGGTTAGGCTGTCGTGGGGTGCGAGGGACAGAGGAAGAGGGCGCGGATTTGACACCAGACAGACCAGGTTCCAGCTCCGAAGCAAACACTCACTTCTCTGTACAGACGTGTGCAGGTGGCTGGCCCGGGCGTCCCGTCCCTCCCAGGCCTGCGAGCATCCGGCTCGCCGATTGCCTGCGTCCCTTCTGGAGTCAGCACTTGAGGGTTGTTCTGTCCTCAGCTGAGGAAAGAAATGTCATCAGACTTGTACGTTTGGAGACAGGGTAACGGTTGCGGGGGTGGGGTGGGGTGGGGTGGGGGTAGATCGCTGAGGACTCACGGGAGTGGACTCACGCCTGCCCCTTGCAGCTCTGTATGCTGGACACAGAGGATGCCTCAGTGTCCCCACCCACAGGATGGGAGGACACCGCCTCCTGGGCTGACATGCTGCCGTGGGGCGGAGTGAGCTGTTACTTGCAAAAGCACCTAGGACAGCGCCCGGTCCCCGTGCCTGCTTGGTCAACGTCAGCTGTGATTACCCGTGGGCGCTGGTTCACCTTCCTGCTGGTCCTGGATGGGCAACATCCCGCACACACTCAGGAGCCAGGGTCTTCCTGAGAGATGGGTCCCCCGACGCTGGCAAAGACAAGGCCACGTCTCCGTGTAGGAGGCGGGATCTCCCCTTAACGAGCCAAAAACAAACCATTTACTGAGAAGTGACCCTATACTGCGGCGTTCTGTAAAGCGCTTTTCCCCCGTGAACTGTCGCGTTTCACGGTGCTCTGTAAAGTGTGTTCCTTCCAATAACCCTTTAAAATAGCCCCAATCATGGAACAGGTTCATACTCCTGTGGGAAGTGTAGACAGTTTGCCCAAAGCAGTGGATCCAGTCAGCGGTGAGTCCAGGACGGGAACCTCCGAAGGAAGTCTGGGCAAAGCCCCGCTGTGGGATGACATCGGTCATCGCACAAACCACGGAGAAAAAGGAGCATTTCCAACAAAATTAGAGACTGAGATGAAGCTTCATCTCAGAGGGGAAGGAAGGGAGGAGGAGGGGGATCGCCTTCTTCTCTTTCATCTTTCTGTTTTCACGTGTACCTGTGACCCCACCATCCTGTTGGCGCAGGGACTTTAATAAAGGTTTAAGTATGGACCTCAAATCAGTTATCGTAATATTAAATATGGAGAGCAATCTTACACGGGTAATGCTAATACAAATGAGAACAACAGCCATGGGGGACTGGATGTGGAAGGTACTTTGGGGGGGTCCCCACGCTGACCCTTGTGGACGAGGCCTCACCCCCCGGCCGCCCGCAGAGGAAACACGTCTGCAGGTGCACAGAGCAGGATGGACGCGGGGGGTTGGGGCCGACGGAAGGTCCTCCGACTGCCTGTGTCCTGCCCGAGGGAACCAGCCGGGAGAAAAGGCGATGTGGGGGGCGGAGAGGACGAGCGGGGCCCCTGCTGAGAAGCAGGGGCACAGCCCGTACCCAGCCTCCGGGGTCCGGGGTGTGGGAGCGAACGAGAGAAGAGCAGCAGAAACGGGTCTGGGCTCCCCCGTCGTTCCTGACGCCGCAAACACCGTGCTGGTCTGTCTCGCTCTCGGGCGGAGGCCGAGCACCTTCCCCGGCTGCCGAAGGCGCCTCCTGCCGGTCAGTCCCGCTGGTTCGGGGCCCGCGAGGTGGGCACAGCGAGCGGCATGCCACCTGCCCAGTCCTGCGTGTTCTTCGCATTTCTGTTATTACAACGAAGTCACCCGGATGGAACTCCTCATCGACATGCCTGCTCCCGTCGTGGGTCCCGGAGGGACAAAGGCTGTGTCTGACTCACCTGCCTGTCCCGTTTCCCAAACGCTGCAATGCTGAGAAGTGTGGCTGGAGGCCGCTCCTTCCTGGGGGACGGGCCGCGCCCTGTGCGGGGTCCGCCGCTGGATGTCGGCAGCCCCTCCCGCTCCAGACAACCAGAAAAGTCTCCAGACATCGCCAAAGGTCTCCTGGCGGCAAGATCAGCCCTGTTTGGAAAGCACCGCTCTGGTCTGGGTCTGAGCTGATGTAAAACACAAGCTGTTAAAAGAAATAGCAGATCGTGGTAGGATGCATTCAAGGCAGTATCTCACGCCGCCGTTGAAGAATTGATATCCATCAATTAGTTTCTCTATAAAAGAGCAAATTATAGGGGCGCCTTGGTGATTCAGTCGGTTAAACATCTGACCCGATTTCGGCTCAGCTCATGGTCTCACCATTGTCAGAATGGAGCATCAGGTCTGAGCCCAGAGCCTGCTTGGGACTCTCTTTCCCTCTTTGCTCCTCCCCTGCTCATGCTCTTTCTCCCTCTCCTTCTCTCTCTCTTTCTCTCAATAAACATGTTTTAGAAGAAGAACCAACTACAAAGTCATTCATTAATTTATTTAGTAGTAAATTTAATGAATATACTGAACCCTTCCAGGGTTTTGGTTTTTGAGTTCTTCCCTCAAAGAACTGGCTTCCTGGTCCTGAATGGAAAGTTGTAAGAAAAAATCACTGTCTGTTGTCACTGAGGTGAGCAGACAAACGAACACTTCTGTTGAAAACACCTACCTGTGCACATGCACATACATTCCCAGCAGACACATGCGGTCATCAATCCGTGCGTTGATTGGTTCCTTGGACGGATAACTATCGTCTCTGCGCAGGGTCAGACACTGCAGGCTAGTGCAGCATCACGAGGCTGTGTGACACACAACTGCTGCCTTGAGGCAGTAGTCGTTTGAGAAAAATCTAGCAAACAAATGAGTGTAATAAAATATTATTTATTCCTGCAATAAATATTTGGGCAGAGTGCCGCGTACTGATCATATGACAGTGAGCAAAATGGACACCGTCTCATGCAGCTAACATTCTAGCAAAGAGAAGACACAGAATGAGAAATAAAGAAGAATATTATCCAGGAAGGAAGGCAGGCCCTGGGGGGTCTAGGGTGGGTACCCTCATCTAGATTAGAGGAATATCCATGATGACTTTAACATACGCTCCTGAGTTCTTTGACACTCGGTTCAAAACATGGAGTCTAATGCCTCTCCTCTTGGATAGAAGTTGGTGTTAGTGAGGCACTTCTAAGAGAATGTGACAGAAGCGACACCATGTGACTCATGACACAAGGACGTAAGGACAGTAGCACTCTGCTTGCTTCTCTCTAGCCTAAGGCCCTGCCCGGGGACCCCGGCCACCATGTTGTGTGGACGTTCAGGAGATACAGCCTGGGCGGGTGGACGCCCAGCTGAGGTTGTGGCCAGGGACACACTCGTCGCCAGACTTGTGAGTGGTGAGCATTTCAATGAGCCCAGTCTCCAAGTCGCCCTGTCTGCGGCTTCATGAAACAGAGCACATTTGTTCCTAAAAAGTCCTGCCCAAACTGTAGATGTGCCAGTAAAATAAATGTTGTCACTGTTTTTCCCCCAAGGTTTATTTTTATTTATGTTGAGGAAGAGATAGAGAGCAAACAGAGAAGGGGGCAGAGAGAGAAAGGAGAACCCCAAGCAGGCTCTGCGCTGTCGGCACCCAGACCAACGTGGGGCTCGATCTCATGGACTGTGAGATCATGACTTGAGCCAAAATGGGAAATTCAGATGCTTAAGCAACTGGGCCACCCAGTTGTCACTGTTTTCAGCCACTAAGCTTTGAGGCCGTTTGTTACACAGCCATAGTAACTGTGACACTCTCACATGGATTTGATAGAAACGTCCACAGGGGTAAGCGGTGCACAGGTCTACTTTGAGTAAATTTGGGGCACAGTTTTGTGAGGCAGCAAATGAGTTCCGGCTTGAACATGAGTGTGTCTCCAGCACGTATCAGGTGGAGAGGGAGACAGCAGGGCTCACACTTCTAAGCACGAGAGGCGTGTGACCATGGAAATGATGATATGAGTCAGCATGTCCCGTCTGGGACGTGTGAGCGTGTGTCCTGGCCTGCTCACTGGGGACAGGCCTGCGACAGGAGAGGCAGAAGAAAGAAAGCTGCCTTCAGATACAGAAAGTGTCTAAAACGTTTTCTGGTTATTATGGAAATGTGCCTCTAACCCAGGAGTTACCGTTTAGAAAATCCGATAGTGTCCAATTCAGCACACTCATGGTGCTGTACAACCATCGATGTTATCTATTTCCAGATCAGTCTCCCCCCCAGTTCCTGGCGTGTACTAGGCAGTCACTCCCCACACCCCTCATCTCCTCACCCCCGCCTCTGGCAGCCACTTATCTTTCTGTCTCTATGATTTGCCTTTTCTGGATATTTCATTTCAATAAAATCATGCAATAAGTAGCCTTTTATAGCCAGCTTCTTTCCCTTGATATAACGTTTTCCAAGCCAGGGGGCGCCTCTGTGGCTCCGTCGGTTAAGTGTCTGACTCCTGATCTCGGCTCAGGTCGTGATCTCAGGGTTCATGAGATCAAGCCCCATATTGGGCTCTGCACTAACAGCAGGGAACCTGTTTGGGATTTTTTCTCTCTGTGCCCCTACTCCCACTCCCACTCTAAATCTCTTGCTAACTGTTTCTCTCTCTCAAGATAAATATTTTTAAAAATTTCCAAGCCTCAACCTCACTGGAGCATATGCAGCACTGTGTTTGTTTCTTTGTTTGTGTGTGTGTTTTTAAATTTTCTTAATGTTTGTTTTATTTTTTTATATATTTGAGAGATAAAGAGACAGAATACGAGCAGAGTGAGGGTCAGAGAGAGAGAGAGAGGGACACACAGAATCCAAAGCAGGCTCCAAGCTCAGAAATGTCAGCACAGAGCCCTACCTGGGGCTTGACCTCATGAACTGTGAGATCATGACCTGAGCCGAAGTCAGATGTTTAACCAACTGAACCACCAGGTGCCCCACTCTGTTTGTTTTTACAACTGAATGCTTTTCCATTGTAAGGGGACAGCGCTATTTTCTTACCTCTTTGTCCAGGGTCCTGTGTCCTGCTCCCTCCCTCTCTCTGGCCATGGTGAAGTGTCACCATGAGCAATCCTATGCAAGCTTTTGTCGGAACACCTGTCTTCAATTCTTCTGAGTATAGACCTAAGGGTGGAGTTGCTGGGCATGTGATGTTCTGTATGTAATGTGTGGAGGAAACTCCAAGTTCTCTTCAACAGCGGCTGTGGAATATTCTATCCCCTCAGCAGTGTGCAAACATCCCTATCTCCCCCCATGGACACTTGCTCACCCCTGCTGCTGTCTACTTTTACTATCATCGCCATCCTAGTGGATGGGAAGAGGCATCTCATGGCGTTTTGATTTGCATCACCCCAATGACTAATGATGTTGACCATCTTTGGATGGGCTTGTGGCCCATTTAGATCAACCACATGTAGATCTTCTTTGGAGAAGCTTCTACTGGGAAAACCTTTTGCACTGTGCCTCGTGGTTGGGACTTCACTCTGGGAGCAATGGGCAGTCCTTCCCCGTGGGAGCCTCAGGGTCAGATTTACAGTTCAGAGAAATCAACATGGCTCCAAGCTGGGGGACGGCTCATGTGAGGATCAGGCTGAAGAGGAAGGGAGCAGTCATCGAAGCCAAATTTCAAGATGGAGTGTAGACCTGGGTCCTTACACAGTTCACAGTTTTGTTGGGTCTTATAGTTTCTTACTGACTCATGTGTTTCTACAACTATGCGGGTGACCTGTCCCATGTGGTAGTTTTAGGGGCCATCATTAGGAGAGATTCTGGAAGCCTCGAAAGGAGGGGTGTTCACCTTTTAGGATCTTCCCTGCATGGGATTCCCCTAAGCGTTCAGAGCCGAGCCTCATTCTCCACATCTCTTGTCAGTCTTACATGAAGTCACACAGCTTAGGGTGAGTAAAAATGTCACCCTGAAAATTAAATGTCACATAATCTACTTGGAGAACCACAGTCTCTGCACAAATTATATGAAACGATGATAGAAATGGTATCTCATATGGCATGCTTATGTTACTAGTTCCTAGCTGCGTAAATAAGCTGGGAGAAATTAATTTGCCATTCTTCAGGAAATCCAGAATTCGGTCCTTGCCCTGGAAATCACACATGATAGCTTGTTTTCTATATGTTGCTTTCTCAAACATCTTAAACGTTTTCAATTCCCTATACAAAAAACATCCATGTGCATTGTTACAAAATAGGATTATTTATTCTAATTATTAATAAAACATGTTTATAAAAGAATTTTTATATGTTAAAATCATTGAAAATCCTACCAGTCCCTGCCTACTGTAACCACTGCCAGCATTTTGGTATATTTTTTTCAAGATAAATACAGAGAGCAAGTCAGAGCTACACGGAAATATAGATCCACAGATTTCTAAGCACACAGATGTAGCTATTAACTTACTATGTGTCTCCCTCTTTATTTCCTTTCCTATTTTCCTTATTCCTTAGGAGGGCTGCTGGTGTGATCACGGCACCAGGGGGTTCTGAGTATCTCTTACCTGCTTCCTTCTTGGATTCTCTTTCTAAATCCCCAAGTCGCATTGGAAAGAATGGGATCAAGTGTTTATACCATGTGTCTTGGCCAGGAGCATGGAGGAAGGAGGATTTTCCGCAAACAATGAAAAAGAAAGAAAGAAATGAGCAGTGGGGAGATCTGCGGGTTCTGTGCCTCAGTCCTCAACCTAACAACCAGGGGACACCTCCAGTTCTCAGGGACAGGAGACCCCGTGATGTGTCCAACCTGGGCACCTACCACCCTGGGTCCTGCACATGACCCTGGACAGCGGAGGACCCGCTGGTGCAGGAGTCCTGGTACCCAGCTCTTTCACATGCCGGCCACAGCTCTGTGGGTCAGCTTGGCTCAGCAGCACCCTTTTGGAAGTTTGGCAGGATGTGGGGACTGTGGGCAGCAAGGCTGCAGAGGCCAGAGGTCATGCTCAGTGACGCTGGGGGGATGTGGCTCTCAATCAGAAAAGTAGTCCTGTTATGGGCCATCAAGAAATTAACATTTTATCAACATCTGGATTTGTGGCCTGAGACACACGTAGGAAATATTGTGCATAGTTGAGCACCATTTATGCCTATCCAGCTTGAGGGCCCTATTTCTCCTTTTTCTCTTTAATGTTTATTTAATTTTGAGAGAGAGAAAGAGAGAGAGAATGAGCAGGGGAAGGGCAGAGAGAGAGGGAGACACAGAATCCGAAGCAGGCTCCAGACTCTGAGCTGTCAGCACAGAGCCTGACATGGGGCTCGAACCCAGGAGCCACGAGATGATGACCTGAGCTGAAG